>WOGN01001440.1:0-19297 GCA_015342105.1 Leptinotarsa texana
TTAAATTTATTGGAGCCTCTGGAGACACCCTACATTTTATTTTATAAGAGAGAGGACATTGTTAGATCAAGATCTTCAGATGATGTGGTGCTGCAGGCTTTTCCGGGTTTTCCTGCAGTTGAAAAAGCAAATGCGCCACTGGAATCAATGAAGTCGCCCCGGAACGCCAATTAATTTTTATTGTTGTTTTCATTTTATTTTTATCGTTGTTTTAGTAAATATTCATAGCGTATAAAATCACTCTTGTTGTTGGGACAAAAGCGAGTAGGTAAATTTTTAGGAGAGATTGATTTTGAGACAGAAAGGTTTTGTTTATCTACACTTCTCTATCTTCATTTAAAAAAATGTTTAAAAAAATGTCGGAATCTTTCAAAGAAAGGTAAGAAAACGTGTGTTTTCAAAATGAAATCTTTATAAAGATGTGTAGATCAGGCAAAGAAGTAACTTTCAGACGTAAACTGAAAGAAAAAGCCTGTCGAAACAACTACTTTCATATGAACATTGAATCACACGAAAGAAAAACTACTTTCTACTTTTATAGAATTATACAAAACATCTTTTTTTATTCATTTTCTATTCCAAACTCGTTATGGAATAGAATCAGATATCATTCACAGGATTTCTATCAAATAAAGTATATGTAAGAGGTAAAATGTCACTTACATGGAACAGTGTTAACCACAATGATGGACATCCGATGTTTTGGAATGAGGCACTTGTCCTATCTGGGTAATATTATAAGATGAAACACTCAGTGCTGTTGTATTATATTGTTATTTTGTAGCAATCCTGTAAAAGATATCTGAATGAATTCCATGACGAATGTTTGGACTAAGTATACAAACTGAATATAGGAAAAGGTGTTTTTTTGTAATTCAATGTTCATAAAAGATTAGTTGTTTAGAAAGTATCTACCTACCATTTTTTTTTTCATGTAATTTAATGTTTTTATGAAAGTTGTTGCTTCGATGGGGCTTTATTCTCCAATTTGTGCCTAAAAGTCACTCCTTTGCATGATCGACACATCTTTATAAAAAGTTTATTTTAAAATCCATTGTTTTTCTTCCTGTCTTCAGAAGATTCCCACACTTTTTCGTATAACGATGGAGAAGTAGAAAGCCAAATCCTTTTTCTTTCACTATTTCAATTCTTATCAAAAGGTACTAGAATGAAAACTTTTTGAATAGATTCTGTCCGACATTGATATTTTGCCTCTTTCAAAAGTTCAGAAGAGGTGGAGACTTTTCACGTCCGTAGATAGATAGATATTTCTAGATTGCAATATTCTCAAACCAATACAAAAACTAACTGAGTTTCTTTCGTGACAGAGTTCAAGGATTTTTGTCCGGCTCCATGTACCTACATAAATCTTGTATAAACTTAACAAGCCTAAAATATCTTAACAAGTTACTTTCAACTCCAGAAGCATATAGATCCAGGTATGGGCATCTCTTTCTTTTTTATTCCTGAAACTTTCCTCTGGGTAACTTCCAAGTACAGAATTACCACTTCCCAGTCATTATTGGTCATTTACGGTTATGCACGGTTTACAATTGCTGGCAACGCCTCTGACACGCCAATGGCTCATACGGAGGCGGGGCTTATTCGCCGGTGACGCCCGTTTTGTGCTCCCGAGCAAACCTGGTTCATTATGTCCAAATCGAGGTATAAATAACACTTCTGGGATATTTGCTGTTTTGCGTTCTGTGTGTACAGATCGAATAATGTTTGTATTTGGTACCGGAGTGTGGAGGTGTAAGAGGAATGCCTGTAAGCGGCGCGGCATTTTTTATTTTGAAATCTTTGTGCAGTAGCTGACTCATTTGTTGTACAGTGAGGAGGGTCATCCTTTAGGGAATTGTGGTGGTTTTTTTTCTTACCAGTGGTGGAAACTCTGGTTCATGAGAAAACTTAGTTTAACGTACATACAACAGATTGTCTTAGAATATTCACTAAGAACAATAGGGGACTTACTGTTTAAATTGAATTATTTTGATTTACTTTTTATTCAACCAATAAAATATTGTGATGCCACTATTAATGAATGAGAAACTCTCTCGCCTACAGAAGAGAGTGAGTTTAGTGAACTGATATAGTAGGTAAACTTTGGGATGATTTTAACAAATACTTAGGTACGTACTTTAAGAGAAAAATATAATATAATGAAATTCACTCATAAAGGAATACCCCCTTCACTCCCGACAATTTTTGATAACTGGGTAGTTAATTTATGCAGGTAGAAATAAAAAATTGAAAGCTTTGACGAACTTTGCATTTATAGGTATGTTTTATAGGTTTTTACAGTATGCTCCTGTTGAACATAAATTTTAATAAAAAACTGCCTGTATGAAAAAAATCAATTTTTCTTCCAACGCTATCAATAATATCAAACACCTAAAAATGTGAATTATGAAGTTGGTACCCGGCCATTCAAAATGGATTTAACAAATTCTTTAACACAGTGCATAGAGAAGTGTGATGGAAACAATCAGAAATGCAATTCCCAATTTTTTTATCTTTTTCAAACTAAAATGTTAGGTACTTACTAGGACGAATGTTATCATCAATATTGTGGTGATTCTTTGACTGAATTTCCTAAGTAGGTACCTAAGTTGAATAAGAAGATTCATAAGGTTTTGAACATCACATCGTTCCGATCTGTATTAGAAAAACTTTCGAAATAGAAAATTATGTGTAACTGGATTATGGCTCCATCAAAGGTAATACTGATGAAATGGTTAAGATGCAAGAAATGTATAAATACTTCTTTCATTGTAAAATATTCTTGCAGTATATATAGCTGATTCATTCATTTATTATAGGTATAGTTGATCATTATAAGGAGGGTCATTTTAGGAAATTCCTGTGATATTTTTCCTTTCCGAGTGACTAGGTACCTATAACCTACTTTATTGACTGAATAAATTCTTGAGGAATTGGTGGTAATTATTTGAATTGTTTTCTAGTATGTTTATTCAGACTGAAAAATTAAAAATGAGATTGGGATCAAAAACTGTACTGAATTTACTTTTCATAATATAAAAAGGAATATAGCTCATTAGACCCCACAGGCAGGGTCGATTGAACCTCTGGAAGGAGTCACTTAAGCCAATGCATTGTATAAACCTTGAAACATATGAAATATTAGAGGCATATAAACAAAAACAAACCTCTGAATGAAAAATCAACTTGATTAGTTTACTTACCATTACTGTTCATATGCAAACATAAACTGATGCACTGACATCAAAAGTTTACTTAACCTGAGCCTATTCTTGGCCGCACTGTACGATTCAGAATACACTATAGACAAAATAATCATTCTTCTCTGTGTTTGATGTAAGTTGTGGTTTCTTTACATTTTTCATCTTAGTCTTCTTAATGACTTACTGATGAGATTCAAAACGTCTGAAGAAACAATTCGTTCTGGCCAGTCTCAACTCCCTTCACTGAAGGTTAATGGACTAACACCTATCAGAAAACAACTACTCTTCTGGCCAAAACCACGAAGGGCGTTGGAATATATCCGACAGGTGTCAGTGCAGGATTCTTCACTGAAGTTATTCTTGCATATGCTGTTGGCGATACAACTGCCGCAATAGATTTTCAACTATTGGAACACATTTGTGGACTGGTTTTGGTCTGTTTGGCCACTCGTCAGAGCAAGGTTGTGTCTATCATCAACATAAAGTCGATGATTACCCTCGTTCACAGGCAGATGCGGCGATGACAAACATGTTGGTGTAATAGACATGCACTACCTTGCACTGACAAGTGGCCAAACAGCCTGAAACTGGTCTGCAAGTTTGTTCCAATATATTGCGGCATTTGTATCGCCAACAGCAAATGCAGGAATAATTTCAATGAAGAATCCTGCAATGACACCTATCTGATATAATCCAACCGTCTTCGTGGCATTAGCCAGGGGAGTAATTTCCTGATAAGTGTCAGTCCATTAACCTACAGTTTAGGGAGTTGAGACTGGCCTGAACGAATTGTTCCTTTAGATGATTTGATTTATAACCAGTCTTCAAGTATGTCCACTGACCATATGTGATAATATTCATTTTTATTTTCACTATATAAGGTTTACAATACCTTGGCCCGTGTTCTGTTCTGAGGAACTTTAAAAAATTGCTTTCTTCGCTACTTTTTTCGTAGTTTTCTACTTTTTTGCTATAATTTTAGGTTAATATCCACATTGTTCTGAAAGAAACTCGTGTTTTTCTCAGGAGGTACTGATTTCTCTTTTGCAAGTTTGCGTCCTAAAATGGGAAGCACATTCACCTAGAAATATTCAAGCGCAGCGTAACTAAGGTATTAATAACAATATGTATTTATTCACTTTCTTAAGATTGTTTACAGGAAATATACATGTACATATAGGAATGAACAGTGAACAAATAAAATACATCTTACAAGGCAAAATGGTCTGCCTGTGTGTAAGGAATGAGAATACTGAATCTGACATTGAATGATATTCATGCATTAAATTAAGTATTAAGTTATAAATTTCAAATAAAATACATTCATTTGAAAATAATATAATTAAATTGGAGTAAGTACTGGATATAGATAAGAATAAGTTCAAACTGGACATATTTCAACGGAATATGAAGAACTAAATATAAACTAATGTATTGAATGGGTACTAACTGTGGATAAACACATAATTTGGACACATTTGGACATAATATGAATAAATTGAACAATCAATGGATATAGAGATTCAAATCATATGGGTTCCAGACTACAAACAAATTAATACACAATATATATCCACAATCGTGTAAGTGAGTATTAAGATTTATATTTGTCTATGTATCTCTGCTCGTGGTATATCCTTGACAAATAATTTGATCTTTGTTATACATTTTTTGGATTTTGATTCGTATCTTAAATTTTCAGGAAGAAAACTGTAGAGTTTTGGTTCTAAATACCGGTAGGATTTCTGCCCGACTGAAAATTAGTTAATTCTTTTTTGTTTTTATGATGTACATCAGTAATATTTATAAAAAACAGCAATCTGGCTTCAAATATTCTAGATTCTGAATAGAGTAGATCGCTGATAAATCTCTTCTGCATATCCTCAATGGAATGTAGATGAGTTTTCGACACTCCGCCCCAACCAATTATACCATATCTCAGATTGGGCTTTACTAAACTGTTATATAACATAATTTTCTGTTTTTGATTGAGTATGTTTGCTACCCGTTTGAATTTGTAGAGTATGTGGTCTACGTGCTGATTCCATCTGAGATTGCTGTTAAAAATTATTCCAAGATATTTTATTTTCTTTGTGGGTTTGATAACTTCCGTATTGGATATTTTAATGTCACATTCTGGTAGAGAGTTGTCGTGACTACTGAATGGGACGTAATAGTTTTCTCAAAGTTATTAGATAAGAGCCTGTGGCTCTTATTAGATAAACCAGTTCTCATCTTCGCAAAACAACACAGTATCATCGGCGAAGCTCAGAATGTTGGAGTTGATGTCTTGTAGGAAAAGGTTGTTCAAATAAATATTGAATAGGATTGGTCCTAACACCGGTCTCTGGGGCACACCACATGTGACAAAAATACTAGTATTTTTCGTTCGTTATGGTTTTTGAAAAAAATATTTTCAACTTTCAGTTAGATTTTCTTTCAAAGCGTATTTTTTAGTTTCTTTAAACTATATTGTTTATAAAAATGACCACTGATATTTTTCGATTCCGGAGAGGGAGCCTGAAAATCAACTACTTACCAAGCCCAGGAAAGGCAGCAGGCCCACAAAAGAGGGTTACAAATAAGGCAGTAGGCGCCCGTGTTAATAAAAAAAATACTTTTTTCAAATGAAGAAATACATGTAAAGTGAGTTCGAATTAAGTATATCAAGGAAGTTACGTACAGTATCATCTGCCCGCGAATAGATCAAGCAATAAAGTTGACTATTCTGTCAAATACAGATCTCGAGCATTCAACGGGAATAAATGTGAAATGAAAAGGAGAGTTACAAACAAATATACATACAGGTAAAGCTAATGAAAGCGTGATGGAATAATAATAAAAATATACCTTTTTCAAATAAAGAAATAAATGTAAAGTGAGTTCGTATTATATCAAGGAGGTTACGTACAGCGTCATCTGCCCACGAATACATCAAGCAATAATGTCGATAATTCTATTTGAAAATTGTTCATTTTTGAATTGGAAGCCATCAATACTAATAATGTTTTAAGTAAAAGACACTAACATGATAAACACCAGAACGAGCAGGAACTAAGGGAATGGGGTGACGGGGACTAGGTTCTTACTCCCAACGATCTCATGGTCGTATATATCACCCATTGAAAATCCTTCTTCATTCTGGTGCTTGAAATGCTACATGAAATAGTAGAATAACCAAGATAACCAATTAAATGGAAACTTTGTAGAATGGATTGCAGTTTTTGTATTTTATTTTTAAAAATGTTGATTATAGTGGAAAAGAAAAAAATTACGTTGACCAATCCAAAGGTACGATAAGCACAAAAAGGCATACATAAACCCAATAGTATATTAATCAAACCTCGCAACACACGCCATACAAAACAAACATAACTTTTCTTTACTAGAGAACATAAAACTCATAAAACAAATCAATAAAAAAACCGCATGGACATTTGGAAAAACTTAAATATTTTTAAATTTAACAGTCAAAAATCACTTATCGAGGAACAAGTACAAATCAAAACACAACATGACCTTATATTCAGTATATTAAACAAATCAATATACACTCCTAGAAGCAATGAAGCTGGAGGAGATAGTACCTGGTGTTATTCAAATACAAGCAATAGAAGTACCTGTACTGAGGCATTTGGACCGTATAAAAAATACATAGAATAACACGTTCAGTTAGGAGAGTGCCACGACCAGCTGTCGAAAGCGCTGGGGAGTCGATAAAGTCAATGGAGGCCTTTTTGCCTGGTCCTAATTGACGAATGTTCTAGGGGTGAGAAAGTTATCCAAGTCCTTGAAAAGATGGTAGTCAGTTGGCAAGAGGTCTAAGGAGTATAGTGAGGTATGACTTTCACGCTCAACTCGTTCAATTTTAGTACACTGCTTTATGAAACGTGCGAACAAGCGTTATCGATGTTGCAGGCTACTGATCACACTGTTCGACGTTGGTTTGTGTAATTTCGTTCCGGAGATTAAAGTAGGTCGACCTATAGTAATCAAGGACGAGATTTTGAGGACTTACCCATCACAATCGGTGCGTGGAATGAAAGAACATCTGCGCTTGAGTTAAAATGCGAGTTTTAATGGTTTAAAACGCATTATTATTATCATCTTCAAGAGGAAAATAAAACTGTGATGTCACGTGTGATGAAAAGTGGATCATCTATGACAACAGAAGACGTTCAGGAGTAGTTGAACACCGATGAGCTGCCAAGGCACTTACCAAAGACAAAAACCCGTTAACAAATAGAGCACGGTAACTGTATGTTTGAAGGTGGTTGACACTGTTTCGTGGTGTATTTCATCAGTTTGGACTTCCGTTGTCTGATATAATATTAATTGAAATGATATCTTTGCCAAATTCCTGGATGGTTTCATTTGGATTGGTAGAGAAAAATCATCTGAAAATCACTATCATACAGTAGTACATGAATATCATACATTCATACTCTTCATCATATAATAATAAGTAGGAAAGAGGCAGAAATTGAAATTTGGAAAATGGGGACTGCATCATTGTTAGAGTATAAAATTGTCTATCGATAAATATATACCACGACACAGTAGAATAAATATTTATTGCGATATGGAGCTAAGGCATGACGTTGAAACGGACAAAACTCAGGAAACAACCTATTATAAACCTATCTCCGTCTGTAGATGCTATTCTCTTAGCAAAACACTCGTCGGAAGACAGCGTTGTTAGAATATAAAAAGTGAAAAAAAACATATCTGTTCCTTAGGACTTCAATATGAGAGAAAATTCATTTTCCAATCTAATGTATCAGTCAGAAATAATAAATGAGTACACATAAAATAGATCAGCAAATATTTTTTTAACATTGTTATCCCCATAGCGAATATAATCACATTCACGTTCAATTCGATTTTTCTGCGTAATGATACATTTCGTATCTGACATTGAATTGAATTCACATGTTAAGCAGTGATTCCGACTTTCTGGTGCGTGACATCCATTCATCTTTTGTCTGATCCAGAGCCTTGAGTTTCAGCTTGGGTGAATGCTGTCATACATTATCTTCAAACAAAGATGGTATATCAGTCATTACAGTAAATAAAGCCTTCATAACCTACATACATGTGATTGTGAGTGTCTGTCTCCAAGAATATTGATTTCAGGAGAGTTCGGAAGAGTAATCGGGGTTACTTGCGATACAATGTGGTTTCGCCTAGTTTCTTTGAGATTTCTGTGAATTATTTCTGGTAGATAAAACCTTATATCTTGAGTGGATTATATAATACTTCTTCTTTATGTAGAATCATTCTATCGAATGGAAAACGCTCCCAATTCCTATTTTTTTACCTGAATTAATGAAATTTTTTTCATCAGCTACTGGTTTTGACAGGATTTTGATGTTCACATTTGGGAATGATTAAGCATTGTATAAGAATTTTTGTCATGGTTCGTGAAATCAAAATCACAATAATTAATTGTGATTTTGAAGAAGATACTTGGGTACATGTGGCATGTGGTAATAATTGTTCGCCATTTCCAAAACTGTGATCAAATATTTATCTATTCATCAATTTCTATTTTGTCAATTTCGAAGTACTTCCTCTCAGATATAATACACTTGTGTCAACGTTTTTCCAATCCTTGAAGCAGTTCTGATATGCACTTGGTATGTCCTACATCTCAGCGATTTAGTTTTTGTATTGACTTGTTTGAACATCACACGAGCCATGATGGCGGCAGTGGAAATAATTACTGGTCTAACCCTTCTGGACATGTACGTTGAGAAAGTTGCGTTAATGGCTATGGCGCACCACTGGTGTAAACCTCGAAGTAGGTGAATTGAGGCTGAGCCTATGGCAAGAAGCGCTTACTGCGCAACTTCTGCTGCAAGCAACCAGTGATGCAATCGAACCCAGGTTTGTGTTTGATAAACCCTACAAAATACAAATGGAACAAAAATCAAACTAAGCTTAGGATGTGAAGAGTACTCCAGATCACTAAGCCTGAGGATTGAGTGGAAATGAAAAAAATACCAACTTGGTTCAAACAGAACTGGCTGGTATCTCAATCACCACAAAAAAAATAACCAGGAAAGTAATTTCTAACAGGAACATAATAATCTGCACTCATAGCAGACAAACCCTATTAGCCTTGAACACACAACGTGTTACCTCAGTTACAGTACTAGAGTGCCCCCAAGATTTACCCAAATTCTCGGTAAATAATAACATCATTCTGATTTTTAGAAAATGAAATATTGAAATATAGTATTTTCTCAATGAGGGCTTCATTTCGATCTAGAACCGAGATACATTAAAATGTGAGCAAATCCATAATTCCCAAAGTTTTGCTAAGTCAAGAATATATATAAATTAGCAAAATAGAAAATCACCTAATTCTAAAAGAGTTCTAAATCTACACCAAATTATTCAATGTGAATATCTGAACGCACTCAGTCAAATGTCAGTTTATTATTCAAGGTCGCTATTATTCATTCTTAGACTTTATTTTGATTTTACTAATATTTTCTTAGATAATTTTGTTAATATATGCATATATTGTGTTGTAAAATTGAGTTGGTAAATACCTTATTTTCCTCCAACGTTGGTGCGTGTGTGATTTTACTAACTTCGGAGAAGGAAATTGTGGATATATTAGTGGAACGGTCTTGACACGTTAATATTGTATATACTTTTAATTTACAGTATATAATACATTTATTGCTGAGTTTTCATATAATAATTTTCAAATATCAGAACAGAAAATTTTGAGCAGCGTTCACCTTCGTCGCCTTCAGAAGAATCCTTCTTGTTTACAAAAAAGTTGAAAATCTATTTCTTCCCCTTCCCCTTCTGTTGTCGTAGATGATCCACTTTTCATCACCCGTGACGATCCGATCAAAGGAAGTACCGTTTTGGTTGCGCAAAAGCAAAGAAAATATCTCGAAACGTGATGATCCTGTCGATTATTCAAATCATGACGCACCCGCGTTTGGAGATACTTTACCTTTTTAATGCGTATTTAACAATCAAAACTTGCATTATAGCTCACGTGTGGTTCTTCTTTCATTCCACGCACCGTTTGTGATGGGTCGGTCCTCAAATTCTCGCCCTTGATCACTATAGGTCGACCTACTTCAATCTCCGGAACGAAATTACGCAAACCAACGTCAAACAGTATGTTCATTGATGCTATCTTTGCCAAATTCCTGATTGGTTTCATTTGGATTCGTAGAAGAAAATTATTTGCAAATCACTGTCATATGTGATACATGAATATTATACATTCATACTCTACATTATGTAGTAATGAGTAGGAAAGAGGCAGAACTTGAAATTTGGAAAAATGGGGACAGCATCATTGTACAAAATTCTCTATCGATCAGTATATACCACGACAAAGTAGATTACATATTTATTGCGATTTGGAGCTAAAAAACACATGACGTTGAAACGGACAAAACGTAGGAAACAATGAAAAGAGAAATGAAAATTTTTATGTTTTTACCATTTTTATTTGTAACTAACGTTACTACAGTTTCGTCCTATTTGGACATTTTCAAACTTTAAACAATAAACCAAGAATAATTTATTACATTCGCTTATATATACCATTCAAGTACTTGACTAAGTACCTGAGACTGAGTACTTTAATTTACAGTTCACAATGCGCATGTGCCAATTCAAAAACCGGAGAGTAAATTGAATCAATTTGGTCATTTAACAGATTGCACCGGCAATGTTTATACTTGTGAATTTCCAAGGATTCTAAATAATTGAGTTTGCAACCCTTCCTTACATAGTGCAGAATTTCCGTATGCCAAGGAATGGTTTGAAATCGTCGAATCATTTTTTCCGAGTCTGAAGGACCTTTCATGTTCAGCATACCGTCTGCATTGTCCCACATAAACAAACACTATTACACTCCGGACACTTAAGCTTACAAACTCCAGATTTTTCCAACTTGTTGACCTTATCTTTGGCATTGAAAAGGAAATGAGATAACTTCCACATTGTTTTCTCTGAAGAAACCTGCGATTATTTCTGTTCTTTTTCAGGTTATTTTTATTGCGATGAAAATAAACTGAACTTCGCCTTTTATTTTCCTGTACTAAAAATTTTCATTATATAAAAACTGTTAACTACCTAATATTGGAAATAATAAAGACGAATTATTATTAATATTATTATTATTTCTTGATTTCTGGTTGTTGAATTTTCTCAGTGTTGCTCTTTTTATCGGTACAAACAAACTTTGTCCAATGGCCATGAGGTCAATACTTATCTGAGATATGTAAATAAAATATCCCAGTCTTTTTAATCTATAATTCGCATCTGTTTTCTCCAAAACAACTTCATTACTTTATATAATCGTGGGTGTGATCGATAATATCGTGCGTATGTTGACTTTGAAACAACCAATTTTATAACAATTAGAAATTACAAATTTCAATAGAGTGAGGTCAACTGGTTTTAAAATGATTTGCCCCCGATAAGACAATCATTGAAGACAATTTGACAATTACAAGGAATGTCTCAAGCCTATTGAAAAAATCTTTATTGCTTAGTGTGTCAATTAACCATTTTGGAACAATTTATTGCGTCTGGTTTGTTACATAATCAGTTTGTAAATTAGTTCTATAACTTTGTTCGAGATGGATACTGACGTTACTGAAAGTAAGGATATTCGGTAAGGAGTATTCGTTTCAATTCCGAATTAAATCAAATGTAAGTGAGTTATTCACAGAAAATTCAGAAACTATGCACAATAGTGCATTTTTCCCTGTAGACTTCATTTCAGAGATTTTCCTTTCATAGGCAAATCCAAGTAGTCGACAACACTAATCTATCGATGTGGATGTCTACTGCGACGTGGATTTCTTATAAACAAATTAAAAATAACAATGCCAACTAACATGTATTAAGAATTATAATTAGCATAAAAACACTGTGATTAACATTTGTTTTAATACATATGTGATTCCTCAATCATGACGAAATATAAGGAAATCAACTCTCAACTAAAGGTAATAAAAATATAGTGTTTATGGGTAAAACATTCGCTGTTGAAGTTATAAAACATTCTGTTGATATACACTCTTTGATATTTTGTCATTTCCACTGAAATAAAAACTTCCAAGGTTACATTGATTTTCATAGAAGAGGTAATTGTTTACATTCATCACATATCATCTATCTTCATCATCCTTTATTTTTCAACATGATTATAATGAAAATAATAATAATAAATGAGCTTTATTCATTGTCATACATTGTTTATAAAGAAGAAGTAAATACAAAAATGAATGCAAGGACGAAGTTCAGCTGAGGCTGTTTTGAAACTTGACCTGGAGAATAGCATTTTTTATATAGAAATATAAAAATAATTACCTAGTATACATTGGTAAGTGAGTAGTTCATGAATGTTTGCGAGACAAAGAAAAACAAAGGTTATAAATTCCAAAGTAAATATCAAAAATCTATTTAGCTTAAATAAGGTAAAATGTAGCAAAACATACACAAAGGTGAGACAAAGGGAAAACCATATGAGCAAGGCATAACATGAATATATTATCTATCCAGAAGACTTCAGATATGATTTCAACTTTCTATTGAAATTATATATGGAGTAGTGTCTAAATTCACTGGGCAGAGCATTATATTAGTAGATAGAGTTGTAAATAAAACTACGTGAAAAGCAGGCTGTCGAATGTTTTGGAATAATGAAAGTGTGATGGTTTCGTGTCCTCGAATTATTCTGTGATTTGAAAGTTTTATATCTTTCATAAATATAATATGGTTTTTTTTTATAAGCGATTTACATCAATTTGTATCAAAGCAGGCCCGTAGATCATATCGCAATATGCTAATCTAGACAATATGAGGGTTTCGCAAAGTTTCAACTTCAATTTGGAAGTCATAATATCTCTTCTTTGATAGAGCTAACGTAAGATACTGTATGAGCTACGACAAAGTGAATTTATTTGTTTGTAAAATCTCAGATCATCATCTAACCATAAACCAAAGTTCTTGCTTTCTGTAATTGTTTGTAGTAAGTCTTGTCCAAGTTGGATTTCAAGTCTTCCTTCAATTTCCCGTCTTTTGTGTTTCGGGCCAAAAAATATCAGCGGAGTTTTTTCAGAATTCAATTTCAGGTTATGGGCTATAGATAGATCCAGTAACTTCTGTAGATCGCTGTTAATTTTTTCCATTGCCACCTGCCAGTTACTTGGAGGACATCGATAATATAACTGAGTGTCATCTGCATAATGATGAACTGTGCAATGATCAATTATTTCATGGAAGTCAGATATAAATAAAGAGAACAGAATTGGGCCAAGAATAGAGCCGTGAGGTACTCCATAATCAACATATAAAGCACTAGAACACTTTCCATCCACACATACTGACTGAGTCCGATTTCTGAGGTAACTTTTCAATAGGTATACAGTCCCTTCGCTAAATCCGAGAAATGACATTTTCCTTCACAGAATATTGTGGTCTACCATGGCAGTTACTTCATTATCATCAGTTGCTTTGAATAAATATTGGGTGATGTTGACAAGAGCGGTGGTAGTGCTATAGAATGTACGAAATCCAGATTGAACGAAAAATGACCTGTATACTTATATCTAGGTAGATTGCAACATCGATATTGAGGCATCACAGAAAAAACGCACATTAATTGATTAATCAATGTAATACTGTTACTGAGATTGTTATCATTTACTGTATGTTTCAATTAATTAATATTATCATTGTTATTACAAACAATTTTTGATGTGAAAAAGAGCAACTCAAGGCACATCGTTATTGTCATTTATAATAATGTCTTGGATTTTTTTTTAAATGAAAGGTGAAACTTGAATCGGTCACCAAACAATTTTGGATCTTCAGGACATGAAGGAAACTATTCCTAACTCCAAAACTGTGTCAAATCATAAAATCAAATCGCTTGAAATAATAATCATTAAATTTCTTATACAATTTGGTTGAAACAAGCAATAAAAGGTACTACATTTGTGAGCATAATGAGCTTTAGTTTCTGGATGAAACTTAGGGTTAGCTTATCTATTTGATTATTTACAAAACCATTCAAAGCGGAAATAATGAATGAGAATACTTAATCTCTCAGTCATTAAGAAGTTAACAAGCTGTGACTTGTTTTAATGTGGTTACATGATCTTATAATAGAGTTGATACCTGGTTGGGGTATTTTTCATGTCGAGCAATATTGGAAAATACTTTGAAAACTAGATAAAAGAATATTTCATTTATAGTTTGGGGTCATGAATTTAATATTTAGGTGTATGATAAACAAAACAACTACAAATTTTTTAATGGAAACCTTCTTTATGGAACTTGATATTATCTTTTCTATTTGTTATGCAGCGCCATTGTGCATCAAAATGGCTGTATAGAAGCCATTTTCAAAAAAAATTAATTTCTGCAACATTTTTTCAAATTTTGATGTATTTCAGTTGAAATATTTTGTAATTTTCTCTATTTTACCGAAAAGTACACCTTTTTTAATAGAAAATCAAATTTCAAATCTACTATTTCATATTGTAAATTATTATCTACTTGGCAAATTAAACTCTGTTCCATATTATTATTTTCATTGTGTTTTTCATTATGAATTTCAAGAGCTACTGCTTCCTATCGAGATCTTAGAAAATTTGATATTTTCGGGAAAGAAAGATTTTGGCTTTCTACTACTCCATCTTTTTTTTTTCTCAGTGCGAACGTCAAAGTATTGATATTTCAAATTAGAAAAAAAACCCAGGTGGAAATTTAAGATAAAACAAGCTTCATAGCGACTTTGTGAAAACATCATATTTTGTTTAGTTAGGAAGACAACGATTGGAAGAAGATTTCTGAAAAAAAAATATGAAGAAAATGAGTTGCTGTGCTCTTCTGAAATACTTGTCTCAAGAGATTCGAGACATTGCAAAATATACCTACAGAATTTTAGATATCAGACAGCTTTATTTCAAAAACAGCAACATCAGGCAACACCAAAATAGGAAAGACCTAATAAAACTCACGCACAAGTATGATTTAAGGCAACGTAATCAATTCCAATGCTCCGAATATTGAAATCAACTAGAGAGAAGAGTTTTCATCATTTAGCTACAAGGATATTCAATAATCTACCTCAAGACATTCAGGGTGATATGTCACGTTATTCATTAAAAAAAATTATTCATTAAAAATAACCCTTCAATAAACATTCATGATTTATTCATCTAAGAATACCTATTATCAAATATTATGTGTATTTTTTTCTTCAAAAACTTATCAAGTTACTCGAAATTGTACACATTTTCTGTGATCTACAATCAACATCAAGAACAAGTAGTTTTTACTTATTCTTGATGATGATAATGATAGATGATAGAAAATGTATACAATTTCACTGAGTATGACATTGTGTTTATTTTGTCTTGTAAATATTTGTTCTGTACTTGATTTTATATATTGGCGAAATAAATACTATTTTATTCTATTCTATTCTATATTTACCATTCTATATTCTATATTTTCGGTAAATTCTCGAACTTAAATTGAAAATGGGTTGTTGTTAAATGATGTATCACAAAAGATCCCCCTTTCCATTTCATTTTTTTTCCCAAATGGCACACAGTCGCCATCTTTGAAGTTTCATCTGTGAATTTCACTTCAAAATAAAGTATTCATGCATTAATTTCATTATCCCAAATATTAATTTTTTAATTGACCCGTCCAAAACATAAAAGGGGGGAAATTAAAAAAATGCACTGTATAGAGTAAATTTCTTGAACTTGCTTTCTTCCTTTCTTTGTGAGATTCCCACATTTTTTGCATAAAAATGGAGTAGGGCAAAACCCTTTTTCCCAAGAATTATTCTATATTTTTCAATTTAAACATGGATTTAGGTGTTTTTATAGTTTTTCTCAGTTACGTTTTGATGTTTCTACTTATACTATGTTTCATGTTTCACGATAAATTTGTGATAATTCATATTCAGAGTTCAAAATGAAAATTTTCCAATATTTTTTCTCTGAACTGCAAACACTCTTGTGTGAAAGGGGTTTGACTTTCACCAGACTACCTGACAAAGTCAGGGATTCCCATGTTTAAATATTGAATAATACAATACTTTTGATCCATTTTTCTTTCCGTAACCTGTGACCACCTTTAACAATAATCCTATTATCAGTTACTTGAATATTTATTATTGGGGTTGGTCTCTTCATTCTTTACATCTTGATCTGCCTTGAATTATTATCCTCAGATGCATTCAGGTAAATTGTTACTATGCGAGCGCGCCTAATTTCGTAATCAAATAATTTGTGACTTCAAACTAATAAGATAAAAGAATACGGAAGAGTATCCCTACCCACAATAGCAAATATAGTCGTAAAATCATTTGTGTTTGATAGAAGGACCTTTGCTGTTGCTTCTCAGTGCGGATTTTGATAACCTTGAGTGAAGGTGAACTATGGCTTCAAATTTCAAATGGTGTAATTTTAAGTTTTCTTCCAAAACAAAAAAGAAGAGAGGGGTCCCAGAATTACATGAAAGGTATGTCATTTTGAGTAAGGTGTTTCACTATTCATTTTTTTTAAATCTCCTGAGAGGTTCAACTAGCTACGCGTGAAAATTGTAAATTACAAAGCTCCTTGATCATTCTAACGTTAGAAGATAAAAATGAGTTTTTTGGAGATCTTCAACCTGTAGTAAACTGAAAGGAAAACAAAAGTTGGTTGAAAATCTATATAAAAAAGTAGTTGCGTTGCGTACAGCTATAGCTGTAGTACCAGCAACACTGATATTCTAAAATTATGAATCTGTATGCAACAAAATTGAAAATTAAAATTAAAAAGCTTGGAATTATTCTAAAAATTCACGAAATGTTTATAAACTTTTAGTTTCTTTCGGTTTGGTGATAGTCACATAAGAAAAAATGATTTAACTTTCTTCCTCAAGAGTTTTTTCACTTTCCTTCCTAATATTTTTGTTAATGACAGAATACCAAAATAAAATTTTTATTTCATCAATTAAAATTTTACGAAAATTTTTTGAACCACAATTATCCAAGAATCGACTGTTATGGGCACAGTTTTTTCAATCCAACATGTATCAATCTATCTTGGGAAAAAACAAAGAACTAAATACCTAATAGAGGAAAAAGGTTGGTGAAATTGATATTATATTTTTCTTAAATATGAAACAGAAGAGAAAGTAAGTCATTGGAATTCGAAATAATAGAGGTTGGAGCCAAAAAATAAGAGAAAAGCCTTTATTTCGGCAGAAACAAAATTCGAGGAAGTTTGATAAGCGGTAAAGTAGTTGTTGGAGAGAACAACGAGTAGTTACCTGAAAATTCGTAGAGTAGGAAGAACTAGAAAAACGAAAACAAATTTTCGATGTCCCGCACCTTGAATTTTAACGAATTCAAGTCGGATTATTCCATTGAGAGAATTAATCTAAACTAACAACTTCTACTTTCGTATTATCAACAGTGACATATCAGGCATACCTTTATCGAATTTTTACCGCATCTTTATTTGTTTATTGAAAATCGAAAGTGCTCCGTGCTCCGTGCTCCGAAAGTGCTCGAAAGGAACTTGAAGCATTACTGCGAGACAGTTTGATGGAAAGGATTGTCATTTTAGAAGACAACTACCAGATAACTTAAATTGAAGCTATAGACAGGGGCGGCTCTAGCCCATGTAGCATCAAGTGCAATAGATAGTGTGGCGCCCTCTGGAGTGTGGCGCAATCAAAATGGAATAGTTTGCCAAAACCCTGTTGGAATGCGTTGCCGGAAAGTTTGAAAATTTATTGAGGAAATTTGACCATTTTTTGATAGATTGCCCTGTCTGTTGTTTCAAAATATTCAATTTAAAATCAAATCATTACAGGATGCTCGTATTATTAAGTATGAAAGTTAGACAAGTAAATGAACATAGGTTGATCCTTCAAATTTTCCTTCATTGATTCAAGTGAAAAGAATATCGTACCTACTGGTTATTTCACAATTCCCATTTTTTTAGAAAAAGTACGGTTTTACAACTTATCCCATACTTGATATAACTTGTAACATCTCAGTAGCAAGTAGTAAAAACGAAAATATGACACTTTTAATGATTCACTTTTCAGATCTTCTATAAAGATAGTGTGATTTTTGTCAAAGAATTAATTAAAATGTAGCATTCAATTAATCAACACATATAATAGCTTATATCATTTCCTGATGATGCCAACTTGCTTAGCGATACGCGTGTCGAAAAATAGGGAAAAATGTTTTCTCTACTCATTTTAGCCAGTTTCAATTCTACCAATTGAATACATGTTGTCCAATAACACCAAAAACATACAAGATTATAACTAAATTTGGGTTAGTTAAAAGATCAGAGAACTCAAGTTCGATCTCTCTACAAGTACAAAACTCACTTCAATGTCAAGTCTATCTATTAAAGAAAGAAAGCCTGGTTAGGCAACGAGGTTAGGCAACAAGAGTTTCTTGAAACATCCAAAATATGCTGTGAAGTACAAAATAAGTGCATGTGAAGAAGAATGCTTGGGTTAAGTGATGGATCAAAATTCAGAATTTCTAACCTTACTAATATGCCCCATTTGGTTTTTTATGCTCAATTCTATTCTGTAGATGGCGTATCCGTCTATTTGTGGTCTGGTTCAACAAGTAATTTCGTTTTGTCTTGATGTCCTGTACTGTCAGACATTATCATTAAGCATTTCGTTTTCCACAGTTTTAAATTGCTCCCGGATTCAGAAATCAGAGCAAACCCTATCAGAAAGTTCTTCGAACAGTCAAAAACAGTCGCACAACCGTGTAACTATTTTGAACCGTTCCTCGGAGGGGTGCGTCTGACGACCCTTATTCAGATAGGGAAAGTAGGTCGAGTGTCACCTTGTTTTGAAGGTCTTTCGAATACCTTTACAACTCTGTTGCAAGAAAATTTTAGTAACGATTAGTTTTCGAGATAATTTGAAGTTAAAATTGCCATGTTAATAATACATTAGACAGACCACTCGGTAACTTGTATGTCTAAATAAAAAAAATTCGAGCAGTTCTTCTTATCAGTGTTTTAATAAATAAAATCCCTTTT
>WOGN01001441.1:7704-19293 GCA_015342105.1 Leptinotarsa texana
AAAATTGTCAAATTAAATCAATAAAATTAACATTAGCTAAAATTTTTCTAAATTAAATATTTCACATCAAGTCTCTTATTGCAATATAAACTTTTTCTATAGGAACAACAATTAATATTTTTAAGCTTGGTGCCAATACACGGCGTTGAAAACATAAATAATGAATTAATTATTCTCAGGCTCACATACTAATATATCTAAATTGAACGAAATTGGTCTTGTGTAATTCAATAGGGATCTTTAAGTGTTAATAAATGGAGAGCAGATTGTAATCACAAAGGACCCATTGTGCTGCTAACCGCCCTGTATAAACATTTGAATAATATATTTGCAAAGCATTATGCTCTCCCAGCATGGGGTGGATTGCTGTATACCTCCAGATTCTTTTGCAAACCATTAATCTCGTTTTCACAGTTTACTACTCAAAAGATTGTAAAGCGGATTCCTACATTGAAAGGAGGAAAAATTATTCATGATCGTAAAACTCATGATTTTTATGCGATGGGGTGGATATTTTTGCCGACAAGGGGTTTCAGTGTTTTTTATTTTATGTAACGCTATAAAAAAGAGGTAAATGGCTGTGAATTTTTTATGAATTTTGGAAAA
Source organism: Leptinotarsa texana (assembly GCA_015342105.1). Classification (NCBI taxonomy): domain Eukaryota; kingdom Metazoa; phylum Arthropoda; class Insecta; order Coleoptera; family Chrysomelidae; genus Leptinotarsa; species Leptinotarsa texana. The sequence goes on from WOGN01001441.1 coordinate 8,311, forward strand.
TTTTATTTCTAGGATTTTAATGGGCAGAGTCTGTTTATGATCTGAATGTGATTAGTGAAATATTCATTCTCAAATTGAAAACGATGTCTTAGGATTTTTAGGAGAGATTAAGTTTAGGGAAATGAAGGATTTCTCTTTCTACTTCACCATCTTTTTACAAAAAATGTGGAAATCTTCCAAAGAAAGGGAGAAAGCAATTAATTCCAAAGTGAACTTTTTACAAAACTGTGTTACACATGGGCCAAGAAAGAAAACACGTTTTTTTTTGTTCAAAATCGGCTTTCTCCATTGACGTTACCTCCATCAATAACCATACAATCATTCCAGCACTGCCTTAACGTTTCAATACCATTTTTGTAGGACGATTTATCTTTTGTCTCAAAATAGGCCTCAATTCAGCAACAACCTCTCCATTTCGAGCGAAATTTCTTACCGGTGATCATTTTTTTGAGGTCTGCAAAAAGCCAGTAGTCGCTAGGAGCCAAATCTGGCGAATACAGTGGTTGTGAGAGCAATAGGAAGTTCACTTTATGTAGTTTTGCCATTGTTTTGATTGCCTTGTGACACGGAGTGAACAACATTTATTTCTTTGCCATATGCGTTGCTTTGTTTGCAATTTCAGCCTACAAATGCTGTTGGATGGATTGAAAAAATTCAAGTGCCGCTTAAACAATTATGAAAAATTAACTGAAAAAATGGGGTTTAGTTTTGTTCAGATGTCACAAAAATTATTTGTAATTTTTCAAATTTTAAAAAGGGTTTGAAGAGAGGAGGACATTTCCTAAAAAAGACCTACCTCTCGGTAGGTAATTTACGATTTTTCCAGAGGGTTGAAAATACGTCCAAAAACGGGTACTTTGGCTTGCGAAAGACACCATAACTTTGGATCTTCAATGAAAAAATTGAATTTCAACTTAAAAATAATAATAATTATAATAATAATAAAAAATGTATCCTTTAGACAATAAGAAATTGTATAGAAATTGTCTTAAAAGTAGAAAGTAGATTAACAGGAGTTAGGCATACTAACAGTAGAAACCACAGTTTTATTCTAAAGATAATTAGATTACATAAAAAATTAAATATCACAAAATTTTCACAATAAAGTTACATTACATTAGCTTGCAGAAAAAACGAATCCACGCCATAAAAACACTTTTTGATCAAGTACGATTTCAAGCGAGATTTGAACGAAAGTGCAGATACTCAATTTCGAATATCATCGGGTAGAGAATTGAAGACTTTAGACAATGGGGAACATCTAAGTAATTTTTCTGTCTGGTATTAAGATGGTGAATATCGGATCTTAGTATAAATTTAGCTTTATTTTTAAATAGGTATAAACAAGTTTCAAATATAAATATAGACGACATTGTTCAAATTCCCATATTTTTAAAACTATAGCAGCAGGATTCTCTTCTTTTCAGACCAGTAATACTCCTTATAACTCTTTTTTGAGCAATAAATACTTCATTTGCCAAGGGGGATACGCCTCAAAAACAAACTCCATAACGAAGTCTATTTTCGACTTGTGTATAATAGACTTGTCGTATCAAGACTGAGGATATGTCTTAGGTTCCTCAGTTGGAAGGATATTGTATTCAAGTGGGAAATCAGATGTTCACATTGAATTTTCCAGGTGAGACCTTTATCAACATGTAAACCCAGGAATTTTACACATTCTTCACCCGTCCTAAGGTTATGAAAAAATAGTTCTTCACATTCTCTCTGTCTAATGTGATATTAAATATCTAAATTGGGAATTGAAAAAAATCAGGCACCTACTGGATAAATGAATGAAGAATAACCGCCTTAAAAAAATATTGTGATTTCGCAGTTTACTTCTTAAACAGGACCACTGCAAGGGCGATAATAGTTGAATAACAAGTCTGATATTTTTATTTTTTAAAAGCTATAATTAAAAGGTCTCAGGATAGTTTTCCGTTGGAAACATCAAAAAATTGTTATTTTTCAATTTGTTATCAACAATTAACAGAAGCTAACTTTTTATCTGCTATTGTTTAAAAATGTTTATTAACAAATGCCTTGTTTATAAGATACTTTGACAAAATTTGGAAACGTAATCTTCGATGCAAATTATGATTTAAAAGAAAAACGTTTCTAAAAAAAATTCATTGTTAAAAACTGATTTGTTAATTAACAATTTTTTCAACCAGCTTTAGTTAGTATTAAGGAACCATTTTTTCGAAATCATAATCTATATTCCTCTTTGATAACTGGAAAAAATCTGTTCGTATTTAGATTTTCATTGTCATTCAATATCAGAAATAGCTAATAAAGTGTTTAAAACTTTTTTCCGGTCACAGACAAAAGTATTTTTCCTATTCAATGAAATTATCATATCACAGCTCTTGTCCGCTATAAAAATGTAACATCTTTCGTCCGAAAATTTGGTTTTAGGTGAATTACTCTGGCATTGTTTGGTAGTCGAGGTTTTCAGCCTAATGGAAATCGTAATCGATTTGAATTATGAACATCGTTTAGTATTGATGAGCTTTGAAACTTTCAGACTTATGAAATTTTAATGTCAGAATGGAGCATCATCATTTTATTCAAGGCTAATATGCCGAGTACACCAATTTTTATTGGAAAATTATGTGCGAATCCATAATTCTTGAAATATTCATACGCAAATGATTTGAGTGTAAAATGATTTGATAAAATCCCTAAACCGTATATGGTAAAGCTTTTGTTCAAAAATAAAATTTTTAAAATTGCACGCAATTAGATCGATTGAGGTTGCAGTATTATGGGAAAAGGACAATTGTACCAAAAACTTTGTATGATGTTTGCGTTAACAATAAGTTTTATTTTGTTTGTGAAATTGATCGCAAACTTTTTCAGTCAAAAAATAAAACCTTACTTTTAACACACACATCATAAATATTCTTGATTAGGTAAAACAAATGTTGGTGCCATTATTTTCGTCATTTCTACCGAATAAATAAATACTAAATTATTCAAAAACTTTTACAAACACCTTGGGAATATACCAATAGTTTGTGAAAAAATGTTCACACACAATATCAAGCTGATTCTGAAAGTTTGCGTGAATCGTTCAATTCAGTGAAAATTCTTGACCTTGAATGATTCGGCATAATTCACTTTTAACAGAAACCCTTCACGAACCCTTTGACTAATAAAACATCGACAGTTCGGCAAATAAAGAAATAAAACGAAATTGCACCTCTTTATTGGACTGGAAACTAACCCTTTGAATCTGATCATAAAAAACATTTTGCCAATAAACAGTTTTTTAGTCAGAAGCTTTCAACCCCATCCCCTTGTCTGAAAATTAAAAAGAGCATCCACAATATAATTTTACAGCCTTGGATTATTTTTGCAGTTGTAAAATATTTCGGCACGGCATTCAACCCTATCGCTACCTATGTACCCTTTCTTTATTGCGGACATTACAACTACAATAAAGTATAAAAAATATGCAAAATTGCAAGGTACCGAACTGACCAACCCCTTTCATACTGACAAAGGGTTGGTGAAGAGATGGTGAAAGATATATTTACGGATGGTTCGGCGAATTACTGACAACACTATTTTTATTGCTTTCAGTACATTGTTATTTGCTCCTGATTTTTTCTAAGGAATGATGGGTAAAAAACCTTTAGAAGTTGTTGTTTTGGATTTTTCAAATATATTCTCCCTCGATAATGAAAATATTGAAATTCGTTTCATTAGTAGTCGAATCACGGATGCGTTGTTGTTATTATACAATAGGAAGATTTTTTAGTTACCTCATTTTTATTGATAATTCATAAAATAATAAAATTGATCAACTGAAATTATTGATACATATACGTAGGATAAAAAGTTACATGGGTGATATGTCATATCAATCGTATTTAAACTTAAAAATTGAAAAAAAATCCTGAAAATTTGTTTATAAACAAATGCTATACGTGTTAAAACTGATTGGGTAAGAGTTTGAATTTTGGGTTAATTTTTTCTTTAATTATTAGAGAATAAATGAGTCCTGAGTTTTTTTATCGTATCTCTATTAGTTTATAAGTAATAATGAGTTTAAAAAACCAGATGAGATTGATGGAGTAAAGAACAGGGGAATGCGATATAAAATATAAATAATTTTTTTCTCAACAAATAATACGTGGTTGTTTTTCTCACACTGTATGGAAAGAGAAAAAATCTATATGTAAAATTTGTTTGTTTAAAACATATATTGAATAAGTAAGGAAAAGAGTGAGAGGAGTGACAGGAAAATAAAGAAAAAGAGGGATTACGGTAGACAGGGGTCAAAGGTCGATCTTCATGTAAATATTGCAATAGATGCAAAAATACAATCTTGAAAATTGTATGGTAATATTCAACGAAAATCATTTTTCGTGGAGGAAAAAATCAGTTTTTATCGACCTTTTTTGGGTAATTGTTACCTTCCACAATCTGAAAAATATAAAAAAAATATAATTGGAGAACTTTTTCCAGAATAAATCCGCAAAATGTGTAAATTGAATATCACCATAAAAATGGAGGACTTCAATTTTTTCCCGTTTTATTTTCTTTTCACATTTGTGCAAGTTCTAGTTACCTTTTTCTCAAGTCAATGGTACCAAATGTGGACGAAATTTCAATCATAGAGAAGAATTTCAATACAGACATGAATCAACCTGAATGGATGACAAGTATAGGTTATGTTTTGAAAATTTATTTATTTTGTAATAACTGCTACCTACATTTCTAATGATTCAAGTGACTGAAGAGACGAAGTCTACTGCCAGAGATAGTGAGAGTAGGAAGGTTTGAAAAAATTGAAATAAAAAAAAAATAATAATGATTTTATGTAAGGGCATGACCACATATAATATAGATTTGTTGACAATCCGATTCCAGTATTTATTTTCTCCTTCTTCCCTTCCTTTTTAGTCTAAATTTCTTAATATCTAGAAAGTTAAAATAAAACCGTAACAAACTAGGTGGAGGCCCTAATGCATTTGCTGTCAGCATGTCCAGCATATGCAGTCTCTGCTTTATACTCATCGACATAACGCGGCCCTAAGAGTGCTTTATTATCACCTACGGCACTTTTACGGTATTGACGAAACATCGATGTTGCCCTACGCTTTGAGGGATATTTTGAATTCGTTGTGGGAAACTAGAAGTGCCGAATCTATTGGAAGTATTCGTTCCATACCCTCAGGCTCATACAAGCTAATACGCCTGATGTAGTCCTTCTTGACCAGCAGAGCAAGACGATATTTGTTGTGGTGTTTTCAGCTCCTGGCGAGACGAATATCGCCCGAAAAGAGGAGGAAAAACGGATAAAATATCGAGATTTTCTCTTCAAATTCCGCAGACTCTATCCATACCACTCTGCCATTCTTGTCTGTTATTCTTTGCTTAGTGCGCTTGCCCAAGGCACATGATTCTCGGACCCAATGCTCACTTACCCGACAGTGTGGGGTTTGGTCGTTGGTTGAATGTATTGGGGCTTCGGGGGAAAGGGCCTGACCAGCGCAATCTTCGGTAAAAAAATAATAATAATGAATAGTGATTGAGATATTACTTGTGTGTGATGTTGCCAAAATTACATTATATATCTAACAGTACCATAATAATATAATTATTGAAAATGGAATGAGTACTTCCTTGACAACCAGACTTACTTTCCCTCTCTGTACAAATTCATATTTTAGGGTGAACTTTTTCATCAATAATGAAATGCTGAATTTATTAATAACAACTTTGTACCTGCAAGAAAGGCAATCTCATAGTACGTCTTCCTTGAAATCGGAACCAGTCTGATATTTGTTTATCCGGTAAAAATAACATTCCTCACCGTCTGGGTAAACTCAGGAATGATACTGCCGTGAAGATAAAACGTTAAATCTCGCCAATAACGGTTGTGTTTCAGATATAGAAAATGACATTTAGAGTTCTGTTAGCTTTGGATGGAATATTTTTGACTTCTGATGAATTGTTCATCGTTGTACGGGGTCTGTTCAAAAAGTGAGGTGAATATTCAATTTTTGCGAGCTTTTGTGGCATGGACTGACTCTCGACAGAAATAATCGAAGCCATTTCTGAATATATATGTGAACCACTTGCATATATCAGCAAAAAATCTGTGGAAGACGACATTTTTCCAGATATTTTGAAAGTAGGAAAAATTGTTCCTCTCTTGAAAAGAAATGATCCCTTGTTGATTGACATCTAACTATTCCCAGTGTGACCAAAGTAATTGAAACATGTATCTATGAACAACTACTTACTTTCTTAACGAAACATAATGTAATTAACAAATGTCAAAATGGATTTTCCCCCGGTAGATCAACGGAAAGTTCGACTACTGCTTTCTTGGAAAATATCTATAGAGGAATTGACAAAGAAAAGTTTGGCCTCACTCTTCTTCGATTTATCAATAGATTTTGATTCTATAAACTTCAATATACTGGCCAAGAAATTTAGTGCAATTGGAATTCGAGGTAAATTTCTATCTTGAATTATGTTTTACTTGAAATTCCGAAAGATGTACTTAGAATTGGAGTTCCACAATGCTCAGTCTTGGGACTATTAATGTTTTAACTATACATAAATGATTTACCACAACATATCGGCACTACTTCGATAGTTCTTTTTGCCGATGATACTTCTATTTCCACATAAGCCGACAGTCCTTTGGAACTTCAAGAAAAATTGAATGTAATAAGTCAGAATTTCTCAAAGTGGTCTCAAAGAAATAGACTTATGGTCAATGCAGAAAAAAACAGTATTGGTATAGTTTTCTCCAAGAAAATCTGTGGAACATCCCATACACGTTATTATAAATAACACGAAGATATACCCTTCAGAATCCACAAAGTTTTCAGGAGTTCACATCGACTACTCATTGAATTGGCAATTTCAAGTCGACTACGTTAGTAAAAGACTTAATTGCAGTTTATATGCCTCAATGCAGCTTAAAAAAAACTGAGTGAAGAACAACTGTTTAGTATACTCTTGTGAATTCTGTTCTATCTTATAATGTGATCTTATGGGATGACGCAACAAATATTAACAGGGTCTTTGTTGCTCAGAAACGAATAATTCGTATGCTTCACAATCTACGTCATACTGATTCATGTAGACCTGTTTTCAAGCAAAGGAAGATATTGATAGTACCTTCTTTTTATATTTACAACTGTCTGTTCTTTGTGAAAAAACGCGAACTCGAATTAGAAACTAACTCCCAATGTCATAATTACTTAACAAGGAACGGGAATTTAATCAAACTACAACAAAATCGTACAAAATTATTCGAAAAGACGCCATCTCTAGCAGATTCCAAATTTGTAGCATCAATTTTAGTATTCAAATGGAGAATCAGAGACTATCTTGTAAATGGTTGTTTTTACAATAATAATGAATATTTGAAATATCCACATTCGCCAATCAACAATTAATATTATTCCGGCATTACCTATTTCAGTTATTATGTACAAGTATATACACTTTCAATTGTTTTTTTTAAACAAGCACTCTCATATACTAAATTTATGTAATTTGCCCCAAACTGGGGCAAACTATTTTCTTTAGAGAAATATGTCTCTTTACGATTTTTTCTGTCATTGTTCACTTAGTGCACTGAAGAAAAACAAACATGATTCCAATAATTTTTTCAACCGGATTCAATCTGTGAAGATACATGTTTGTTAAATTGGGTTGAATAATAATTCTATTCACAATTTTTCCTATCATTGTTCATTTAGTGCATTTAAGAAAAACAAAGATGATTTCAATAATTTTCGACCGGAATGAATCTGTTAAGATACATGTTTTTTTTTAATTTGCATGAGTATAATTATTATTCAATGCAACTGATACTGAAAATCCATTAAATATTAATTGTTTGGAAATCTTCTATCTTCCATCAGTTGATGGAAGTTTATACAGACAATATTTGGTATATCATGATTTGAACACTGGTCTATCTGTGAAATCGTCCCTAAAGAAATCTAACAAAATCAAATTATTTTCAAGTATCGTTACAGAAAGATTAAAATATTCTTTTTCTCTAAAACATACCAAAATATCACTAACAACCACCACAATCTATCTATAGTCACTATTTCTTCAAATATTCTCAGAGACAATATAATTTTATTAATTTATTACCGTCATAATCACATCCTTATGAACTGTAGACTAATAAAATGAACATCATCTTCAAAAATAAGTTAGTCAGTCAAAGCTCAGCGCCAATTACCTTTTCATAATATTTAGTTATGGCTTGTTTGAGAAATTGGGTGCCGAAAAGGTGTTAAAGTACTTAAAAAAAGATAGTCATCATATTGTGGGAAGTGTAGGCGATATCCATGAAATCAAAGGCGCCACTATTCTTATTCTGCCAATAATTAGTATTTTGTGCGCAAATAACCGTTTGCATTTGTGATAAATAGAAAACAAATATAAAACGTTTCATTTCATATGACTAATAAAACAGGCAAAAAAGAGTGAAGTTGAATAAAATATAAAGAAACAAATTTCTTCACCCTTGAAGTATGAATTATTAATTAATAATTTTATTCATGAAATAAGTATGAACATTTTTCTCCATGAGATCATGGAAAAGTAATGAACATATTGTTTTTTCCACAATTTCACTAAAGGTACAAACTGTATATTCGAATATTGAATGAAATTACTGAATTCTAAATGATGTCTCAACAAGAGCAGAAAAAAATTCATTCTATGCGGTTCGTTAATTACACTAAATTTATTAATAAGTCGTGAAACTATACTGAAAATTCACTAAAATCAGTCACAAATGTCACTCAGGCATGATACAAACATATCTAGTTAATTCAAGTGATAATACATATAATAAAACAGTTAAAATTCAGGCTGGTAGGCCGTGGTAGAATGAAACCTGAAAAATAAAACGTTTTGTCCGCTACTGTGGCATACATCATCAGTGGTATATACGTCGACTGCGAGGATTGCTGTTCAGTCAAATGTGCTAACAAATCCTTCCATAGATATACTCTACGGTGTCCCTTACATGGGTGAAATATTTGTGTTTCAAATATCGAAATGCATATCCGTGCCGACAGGGCTTTGAATATTTAAAAAATTCGGTTTCAGACCTGTTCTGTTTCATTGTTGAATCAATTGAAATATTTTTATTCAATAGCTATAATTATAAATAATAGTCAATGATAATAGGTAATTATTCATTAAAAGAATATGAATATACAGATTAGGCAGGATATTGTCTTTCCCACAATCTGGATAGATATTTTTATGCTCTTGCACACAGCATAGCAAAAGTTGTTTTTGTTCTTCCTTTGCAGTTATCAAACCATGAAAATCTTGCATAAGTTCTACAGCTCTTTCAGCAGTAGGTATCATTTACTGCCCTCAAAGAAAGGAATTTTTTTTAGCAACCATAAAGGCGGCATCTTTGTCCCACTTATAAACGGGTTTCTGAAGAAAGTTCTCAACAATTTTAAATCCAGAAAATACATTTGTGCTTTTGACAGGCACAACATCACAAGATTTTCCTGAAACAATAAATGAGGCAATTCTATTATCAATTTATGGAGAACAGTATAAAAAATAGTAGTACGCTATGAATTTGTACTTAAGTACTTACCATACAAATAATCAGACAGTTCATTTTTCGATGGAATGCATATCTTCCCTATATCGTATAAAAATGGTGATTTCTTTCGACAAGTATTATACCAAAGACAATGACTGAACTTGCTCAGGGTTGCTTTGGCTATTACTTTGTCAACAGTTTCACATTCCGTCAGGCTACATTCAAGACACGGTTTCAATTATATGACCGCAATGAATAAACAAACGTTTCGAAGAGCTCGTTGATCTTTGGCGCTAATTTGGAATTAGGATTGCAACAAACACATTTTTAATGAGTAAATAGCTCTAGCTACTCACCTTGCTTGATGCATCGCTCCAGGAGGTTTGATTTCAATTTATTTCTCACCTCCTAAGAAAATACTAGATAGTTCAATCAGTTTCCAGTAATCGTCACGTACAATGGTTTTTTGCAGTTCTTTATCATAAAATGTCAACAAATCATCTATTGCTGTATTACAGTAATGTTTGGTGACGATATCAATGTGTAACGAATTAAATAATTTGCTGTCTTGAACAAATTTATTTCTAACAATATTTCACTATCGCGAACTAATTCATTTACAACACTTAGCATTTAATTTATTCTCACCATTTGAATTCTTTATTTAAGGGAGTTCCATTGTGCCCAGTCGGACTTAACCGTAGGCAAAAAACCTGTTACCTCCTGCCACGATGGTCTTCGATTACTTTTCTTCAATCCCGTGACTACATCAAGATCTGTGTCTTTCTCGTGGTTTTCCTTGATCTTATTATCCTTCCAGTTGTCATCTACAGCTGTAGTTTTACAAATTGCTGTTTCCTTCTCTTCTGCTCGTCGGCTATGTGAGCAGTCATCGGGACATGGTCTCCGTGACAGGGCATTTGCGTTTTTTATGGGGGCTAGCTGGATACAGGCTGACGATGGCCCCTTCTCATCGAACCTCTCTAGTTTTCCTGATTTTGTTAGTTTTATCAATGCTTGGAAATTTGCTACGCACATGCCCAATTTTCTACCAGTTCCAGCATCTTATTTGCTTTCTCTCAGGTAACACTTCTTTTATCACCTTTCTAATGGCGGCCTAAATATCAGCAGGCACCTGTCCATCTTTCTCGATAGTTTGAATATTGTTCTGGCTCTTGCACGATTATTTTACAGCCTCAAACTCCAGAGCTCTTGCTAGTGCATCCACGAGATGTTGGGATGAGCTAGTGTCCAGGACTGCCTTGTTTCTTGGTCGCGAAGTCCATCCAAGAATGCCTGAACTGCTAATCGCTGAACGTGAACGTGCTCTAGGTGTGCCTGTCCATACCGCAGCTCAAGATGCTTTATGAGTTGGTCATAGTCTTCCTGTTCTTGGGCCGTGAGGGTTT
>WOGN01001442.1:0-19292 GCA_015342105.1 Leptinotarsa texana
CTCAACTTCTGAGAGTTGTCGTTCGTATGGGGGCGGCAGCTGATTAACGGAAAAACAGATTTTAAACAGATTTTTTTTTTTAAACAATAATCATGCATCGACATATTTCAATAGTTTCCTTAATTTTTGGGTTGAAGTAAAAAAAAATTATATGTTTATAATTTCTGAGACACGTTTTCATTGTGAGTTATGAAATCTAATAGGTCTCCTCATTTTTAGGATATCTATAAAAAGAGTATAGGTGCAATTCTGCATTTTCATAAGTAAAATTCTACAAAGAGAATTGCGTGAAGTCATTATTTTCATTATAAGTGATTCGTAAACTCATGAGTTTATGTACTTTTGAGCATGTCATTTATATCGTGCCAAAACATATTACTTCCATTGCAAAGATTTCAAAATAGTATTGACTTTGCCTAATGATATTTTTCTCTAATTTCACCAATAGTGAATAAGTATTACCAAATACATAGTATACTTTAGAAGGGTAGTTTTGTTAAATGACAATCTTCTCATTTTCATATCTTCCATACCTGAATTCTCGGAGGGCACGTCGCTATCATTAAGAAATGACTTTTGCATGTGCGATAAGATAGGACCATTGGTCCCAAAAACCGTGTGCCCCGTATGAAAACTTTCCGTCTGTATCCTGCCAGCTAAGACTTCTGACATATTGCAGTTAACCGCTTAAAATTCATTTTTAAGAGTAGGATCAGTGTCTTTCATTTACCAATAATCACTCCCAATATTTCAATTTTTATTAGTAAAAAAAATGTGTTCTCCCTTATGAACCTCCAAATAAGTAATTGACTTTATTAAGATACTGGAATTATTTTCGAAAATTTTGAATAGGTATGAGCCACAATAAACCTTCACAGGCTGCAGAGGATGAATGGAATATACTCACTAACTTTAGACGCACCTACGTACCCTATATGATATCTGACAGGCTCAAGAAAATTGGTCTCCTAAATTTGTAGAATAGGATAAAATCGAATGCAGTCTACCCCTATCATAAAATTCTTCTATAAAAAATTTCTTCCAATGTTTTCAAAATGAAAAGAATATTCCAAACTGGTGTTCAAATATTTAACATCACCAGGATTCATTCTGTCTTTCTCTGTGAATCAGAGAGTTGACTAGGTGATTTCAGACCCTGGCTTCAATTTTTCCATTTGTTAGTACCAAAAATCTATAACTCGTACATAAATATTGCTATTGAAAATTATTGATATAACAGCTTACGACTTATTACTCTCATGACTTGCAAATGTGTATGAAAACACCTCTAAAACCTTTAATTTTCTAAACTGAATATTCAAATGCTATCTATCAGTTATCAATTTATTGAAAATTAGTAATAGTTATTAATGTATCAAGGACGTAAAATAGGCTTTTATGGACTCCTAGGTCCATAAAAGCAAATTACGCCCAAAATATATGTAACATTTTATGAATAACCAGTATATTTAATGTCATTTACTTTATATCTAGAACATGATAGAAATACATCAAGGCTGCCGTGAGGTTGTATATTCATGTCATATCAGAAACAGAATAATTCAAGAATTCAATGTGTCCTTATGTAATAGTCAGGTAACTCTAATAATTGAAATATTATTTTAACAAGCTATATGGTATACTATAGGTATTGGTCCACCAATTATTTTTTACTTATTTCTACACTCTCGTAGGCATCTAGTTGCCTGTTGTTGTTAACTTGTCTAACTAATCTCAATGAACTGAAGTCTATGGAATGGTTTTGTTGCAAAATATGATTAGCGACTGCTGATTTTTTTGGTCTTCCATATTTTAGGTATGCTAAGTGTTCCTTACATCTTATTTTAATAGACCTTTTTGTCTGTTCATAATATTTTGCATTGCAGTCCATACATTTAATTTGTTAAATTCTAGACTTTTCTGAATTCTTGACTTTGTCTTTTGGATTTCCTAAAAGGCTCTATAGAGTACGACTTGTTTTGAAAACCATCTTCATACCTTGTTCCTTGAACGTTTTTAAAAGTCGAGATTTCGTTCATTCTTAACCTAAACTTTTTCTATCTTATTATATGATCTACAATACTCCTCAAAAAATCGTTACTGGCTTTTATTTCCTGTATTATACGTTTTTCTTTTGTGAACCTCTCATGTGTTAGGGGAAAAGTCAAAAGAAGATGTACTAGAAAATTCAGTCCCTAACACATGAGAGGTTAACAAAAGAAAAACGTACAATACAGGAAATACATAGCAGCCATCAACGGTTTATCGAGGGGTACTGCAGATGATATAATATAGAAGAACAAGTTTAGGTTGAAAATGAACGAAATATCGACTTTTAAAAACTCTGAAAACCAAGATAAATGTATCTCAGTTCCATACCACCAATGCACGAAGAACTTTGGGAAGACTTACAAGGAACTAGGTATGAAGGGTGTTTTTAAAACAAGTTATACACTACAGAGCCTTTTAGGAAATCCAAAAGACAAATTGGAGAATTCGGAAAAGTCTGGAATTTACAAAATTAAATGTAAGAACTGCGATGCAAAATATTATGGACAGATAAAAATATTTATCAAAATAAGATATAAGAAACACTTAACCCACTCAAAATATGGAAAACCTGAAAAATCAGCAGTCGCGCATCATATTTTGCAACAAAATCATTCCATAGTCTTTAGTTCATCAAGATTAGTTAGACAAGTTAACAACAACAGGCATCTAGATGCCTACGAGAGTGTAGACACGAGTCATAATGATATTATTAATAACGATGGTGGAGGAATACCTAATAGTATACTATACAGCTTGTTAAAATTATATTTTAATCATAGGGTTACCTAACTATTACATAAAGACACATTGTAAAATTAATTTAAGAATAGTAGATAAGGTAATATTTTGAAATTAATTCAAGACATTCAAGACACAGGTACCTAGAAGAGGTATCTAAAAAAGGATAACATTGTAAGTATTTTTAGTTTGATCTTCCTCTTGACGATAATCACTTGGTGATCGAAACACATGTTCAGGTGTTAATATAAAGGTTTGGTGTTGGATTGCTTCAATCAAAAGAAACATTCTAAAATTTCATATGGACTAACAGATGAATCCAAAGGATCAATTAATGGACTCGGTGAATTTAAGAACTCCTCTTTATTTAGGCTATGTCGAGTCTGCGTCTTTTAGGTCTCTCAAATAGCCCGCGTATGCTTGGCAGGTTAAATGGAAGAGCATTTTTGTGAAAATAGAACCTATATTTGCCATATCAATTTCTCATAACTGGTTTTCTTAAATTTGTTATATTTTGATAAATATGTAGTTTTATTAATATAGATCTTGATATCATTTAAATACTCACCATTTCAAAAATTCAGGTTGGTAATCAAATCTGAACATACAATCATCATCTTCAACATAATTTTCATTCAATAATGTATATAATTCCTTCAGTACAAGTGGTTCATCTAGATTAAGGGTATCCCACATAAATCCCTCTGGTAAAGTATAGGGTTCCGATCTTATTTCTGATAACTCTTTATCTGGTTCTATGGCTTCATTTACTGTTATTTTTTCATCTATAAAGTACATTAATGATACTATTACAAGAAACTTTATATGTTATTGAATATTTACCCATTTTAGGCACAGGTTGTGTATTCCAGAACTGATAGGATTTCTTCAAAGCATCTTCAGAAGTCTTTGCTGGTTTCTGAGACAAAGAAAACACTTCCATCGCAGCCTTCAATTCTTTAATAGATATGGTATTAAGAGGTGTTGTTAAATTGGACACCATTCCATTTTCGATCTGAACAACTTCGCCGTTGTTATCCTTAATCTCTTCTTCAACTTCATTTTGTCTTTTTTTATTTTTGTTGCGTTTCTTGGAACTTTAGGTTATGTTTGAAGATGAAAACGTGAAAACAATATTTATATTTTTTACATATATAAATTACTTGTAACACTGGGATAACTTTATAAAAACGGTGTTATTGATTTTGTTTGTAATAAAGTTAATAAAAATAAACTTTTTCAAAAAATTAATTTGTTTCAAATAATAATAAAATTAGGCAATAACGCTTACCTTTTAGTTTGAATTATACCATCAATATTTCCATCTACTTCATTGGCATTTTCTGATATATTTTTCTCATTTTTTTCCGACATTTTCAGTATGACCAATGTCCGATTCGACGTTTCTAGTAAATAGTAAACTACTTTCCAGTTTGAAGTAATCTGTATTGTCGATAACTGTTGTATCGATTAAATAGGACTCTGAAAAACCGACGCCCTATTACTGTCAGGTTTTTGAGCCATATTTTCTCGCCAGGATTTATGTCGAAATCATTTCAATAATTCTTTTGTATGCAGCGTCATCCAATCGCAAAAGGGTTTGATTGTGAAAAAATGTATGATTCTCATCTAATGACTGATTAACCTTTATAATGATTTATTCATAAATACAATTTAAAAAAATATTGCTCTCTTATTGCCGTTATTATGAAAACACATATCACTGACGAAGTAATTCACACCAAAATATGATTTTCTAAAAATGATGGACGACATTATACACAGAATTTTATGTCATTGATTTCTACATCCATAGATCATGGATTCATTGTGGATACTGTGAATACAAATACGAAAAGGATCATGAATCACAAATGTAAGTACACTTCAAACTGTAATTTACCTATATAATTGTGTAGTATGTTTGAAACATTCAACTGAACGTTGAACCACCAATAAACATGACCAATGAAATAATTTTTAGTCGAACAAAAGTCATTTCTGAATTTTCATTTTATAGTTGGTTATATAGAAGCCTTATTTATGAAACTATTGTGAAAGTTGGTTTTATTCCAATTCTGGGACGATCAGTGATCACAGATATTTTCTGACCCATGATTGAAATATCAGTTTAAAGACCTTGCTTATTCTCAGCTCGTACAAGTTTTGATTTCAGAAAGTTGTGATGTATAAGGAAACGACTAGTTAACCTATTATAATGGTATACACAAATTTATTAGGCAATATTTATACTGAAAGTACTCTGAAATGTCTAAAATGATACTACAGTTGAGGCATCTTAGTTTACTGTTTTATTCGTCGTCCACCGGTACATGCATGTTCAATGAACCTTTTTCGTGAAATACGAAAAATCACTCACTCTCACTAGCAGCGCTAGTAGATCGGTAGGGACAAACACTGCCTAATCCTTATATAAACACATGGTAAATTACAATTTGAAAAAATGTGTTTAACAGAAAAAGATATTCCTGGAGCTATACTAAATATTGCAACTGTGAAGGATAACAATGTAACATTAAATCGTGGCTTGCGTGCCGTAATTTGGAAGTAACTGAAAAAAAAAAGAATCAATATACAGGTTAGTATACAGACTCTAGTAAAAGAGTAGCGGTAGATTCAAACTGTAATAAAATAAATTTAAAATAATTATGAATTTCAGATTTCATGTTTAGAGCACACATATGAATATTTATTTATTTTTTGCACTGTTAAAAACACGTTTTCTTCCGGATATCGATTATCCGACGTACAATTCGCAAAAGAACGTGTTGGCATTATATTACAAAATAATTTTTTATCAGATTTAAATATTTAAATAATAAATTAATATTACCTAAATAACAATGTTTTACATGTGAATAGTTTATGTTTGTCCCTACTACTAGTGCTGCCTCTCGTGATACGTTCGCTGTACTATTCTCAGGAAAAAGGCTCATTCATTTCGACATTGCACAGCCTAATCTTTGCCACTTTCCTTGGACAGTGCCCACTTGAATCTCAAACATTCCGTTCATGGATCATGTTATTCACTCACCAAGAATGAGAACTAAATATGTTCATGAGAAAAAGAATGCATTTGTGTAATGTGAACAAACATGTCAGTACCAGTAGTTACTTTCCGAAATAAGCGGCTCAGGTATTCTGAAAGCGGGAGTGCTCAACAGTTTTTTTCATACAAATCATACCAACATTTTCAAATTTTTCCTTATTAAAATGCGCTCTTCTGTCATATTCATGTACGACCCTATATCTTCTTATCCTTCCTATTGATGCCTTACACCAAAAAGTACACGGTGTACTTTTTGCCTCACACATATAATTAGTTTTCTGTATGCATCTAATGTCAGATTGTCAAATGTCACATCACACATCACGTTAATTTTTTATTGGAAAGAAGACTGCCATTTTGAATATTGCACATGTCTTAATTGAGATTTTTTATTGGAGTTCTGCAATTTTATAGTAAGCACTGGACTAAAATGGCACAAAGTAAGTTAAATGATTTGGCCGGTAAATTCAGCAAAGGAGGTGGCCCACCCGGTCTTGGAATCGGACTGAAATTACTCGCTGTTGGAGGTGCTGCAGCCTATGGGATTTCACAATCTATGTATACGGGTAGATATTAATTCAAATTGGATGAATTTTAGGGAAGTATTGTAGCAGGGTAGGACAAAAGTTTTTTTTTCCAGTGGACGGTGGACACAGGGCAATAATGTTCAACAGAATAGGTGGAATACAAAAAGACATTTATACGGAAGGTTTACATTTTCGGGTGCCTTGGTTCCAGTATCCTATTATATATGATATTAGGTAAAGCTTCAACATTATGTAGGGTTTCAATTTGTATATTTAACCAAACTAAAAATTGAATTAAGATTAATAAATTATCTTTCGCCAAGACTTTTCAATCAGTAGACACTGAAAGCGCATAAAAATGATGAAACACTTGAAGGCTAGGAAGCTTTTTACGTAGTTTTACAATGATCATTGGCTGATGTATACACCTAAATCTTACTTTGAGAAAGTCATCACAATGTACCATCTCTGAAGTAAAAATATGAAGTATTTGGTGAACGAACTAGCTATAAATGCACTAGTCTTTTTTAACCAATCAAAATGAAAAATTGGTGCCTATTATATTTCATTGCTTATGTTTTTTATCTTCTATTTTTTTTCTAGAAAATATATCAATCTTACATTGAGCTCAATCAACTAGAATGCATGCAATCCCATAATTTTAAATGTCATATATAATGATTTGTGATGAATCGAACTATATATTCAAGTAATTTGCTTGACAAAATTTTGAGAATCATGAATTTGCACATATTTTAACCTATTAAACATAGTGCAGCCTGTATATAATCTGCGACCTGATTATGTTATTGAAACTATTTTTGTCATCTTTCAATTAGAACTATTGAGGTAAATATAATCAAAAATGATTGAAACTGGCCAATTTTTATATTTTCATACCAGTACATAGTAATTATAAAAAGCAAAGTTTATTAGTTGCAGACTTTAAAAAAAATGACTGAATTCAATTCTTAGTTTAGTTGGATATGAGACTGATTTCAGACTCATTTGGTTTCTCAACGATATTTTTTAAGGTCACGGCCTAGGAAAATTTCGTCACCTACTGGTTCAAAAGACCTACAAATGGTAAATATCTCGCTTCGTGTATTATCTAGACCTAACGCTTCTCAGTTGCCCGGTATATACCGCCAACTAGGATTGGATTATGATGAAAAAGTTCTTCCTTCCATTTGTAATGAAGTCTTGAAGTCTGTTGTAGCAAAATTCAATGCTGCTCAGCTCATTACTCAAAGGCAACAGGTTCGAATTGTTGAGTTGGGTAGAATTCCAATTGAATCCATATTATTTTCAGGTTTCTCTTCTGGTTAGAAGAGAGTTGGTAGAGAGAGCACAAGACTTCAATATTATTCTTGATGACGTTTCTATCACAGATTTATCTTTTGGTAAAGATTACACAGCTGCCGTGGAATCTAAACAGGTAGCTCAACAAGAAGCTCAAAGAGCTGCGTTTGTGGTAGAAAAAGCTAAACAAGAAAGACAGCAGAAAATTGTTCAGGCTGAAGGAGAAGCTGAAGCCGCAAAAATGATATCCTTTATAAACTTGTATCATATTATTTTTTGTTGAGATTTCTGATTGTGTTCCTTAACTAATTCTTACTTAGGTGAGGCCATTGGACGAAATCCTGGATATCTTAAGTTGAGAAAAATCAGAGCTGCTCAAAACATTTCTAGAACCGTAAGTTTGGTGTAAAAATAATTAATTTGGTTGTTATCGACTCTCAGAGCATTTTCATACTCTACAAATGAATTATAATTTTAAAGTTTTATAACTGATTTTATTTGAATTTTTCAGATTGCCAACTCCCAAAATAGGGTTTATCTCAGTGGAAATAGTTTGATGTTGAACATTTCTGACAAAGAATTTGATGACCAGTCGAATAAACTGAAAAGTAAGAGTTAATCTTGAAGGGAATTTTTGTGGCAGAATGTTTTTTAACAACATATAAAAATTCCACTCATATTTGGGAAAATAAAAGTGAAATTAGTCCATTATTTCTTATTTCTAGTTTTTACTATTATTAGGTCTGAATTTTTCATTGAAAATACAATTGTTATTATTTGTAAAATTTCAACTGTTCAATAAATATTCAAAATCATGTAAATATTTTATTTGTGATGTTCCTGTTTTCTGGTGAATTTAACTTCAAATCCGACCAAATATTGAGATGGGTAGATATTTTCATTTGCCTTTTGAATAATAGTTTAATTTTAACTTTATTTTTTAGGTCAAAATGACTCCGAAACCTTGCAAATCAATAATGGAAATACAATTCTAACATTATCACAATTTGCTGCTGATAGAGTATCATCAAAAAACTTTTATTAGATTTTAATCTTTTCAAAAAATAACATACAAAGTAGATATATTTTCAATATTTTAACTGTTTTTATAAATATTAGATTATAGAATAAGCAATAATTCTTTTAGTCTTTATTTTATTTACATTAGGTTAAGAAATGCCACAAAATTTTCATGGTTAACTAAAACAACTCATCCCAGTCTATTTTTCAATTGTTTCTTAGGCTTGGAATGTTTGTTATCAATTTTCATTACGTAATACTCTTTATCAATATTCATGAAACGTGCCATCCTTTTATTGTCGAAGGGTTCATCAGAGCCAGGGGGGTGCATACGCATCTAAAAATCAGAAAATTGAATGTAGACATTCTGCTATTAGTTTCCTCTATGTATTGAAAAAAAATTCAACTTGACAGTGTCAGTCTAACATACAATATTATATACATTTGGGACGATAATAAAAAAATACAATAAAGCTCTTCTGGTATTAATATGAATAATTTAATTATTCTATTCTAATAGCACTCGCAAAAACTAAAAAAATACATTCATACCAACTGAAGCATTAGGAATAAAACTATAATATTTCTGCATTATATCCAATAAGCCATCCTAAGGAAGGGGACAAATCTAGAATTGGGCAAGGATATCTGGGGATTTTAAAAATTTTACTGAAAATGAATTCAGTTTTTAGAAATCAAATCAAAAATGTTTGTACCTAGACAAAAATAACGCGAGCACATCATTTTTGCAGAAAAAAGTTTCTATTGATAATCTGCAATTAAAAAAAGGAATATGAACATTAGCTTGTCACACCTAGGAAGCGACTAAGTTTCGGCGTAGGACCTTCCCTCAGATGAGCGCCTAGTTTTGACAAGCTGTATGTGAACATTTTCAATAATTCTTGAGAATGAAGGAAATTATGTTCGTTCAGAAATGTAATTCCTAAAGGTCACTTTTTATTTATAAATTTGTTCACCAAACATTCGATATTACTTTTGAAAGAGATATGTGAATTTAAAACTAAACACCATTATATTTTGATAATATAGAAACTCCAATCGCTAGAAACATACTTATTTTACAAACTGGATAAAAAGTTTGTTTTTAATTCCTTATTTTGAATATGGAGCCTTTTACTCCAATTCTTGTCTGCTTTCCAAATAATTAACGCTATCGAAAACAATGTTGCCACAATGACAATTCGAAATTTCGATTTGTAAGTGTTAGTTATTTGAAACAATGCTGAAGAGCGGAAAATAGGTATTTCATATTAATACTATTTTATTCATTGTGTAGAATTGCTTTATAAATTTTGGTGTGCAAATTGAAAAAGTAATTTTAATGTGAATAATATTCAGATGGGCTGTTCCAGTTTATATCTGAAAAATATCTATTTTTTTTTTCTGGAAGTTTACTATTCTTTATTTAATGTTGAAGTAGAAAACTGAAATATGTCACAAAATTATTGTTCCTATATTTTTTCATCTCATTTGCATATTCTGAACAAGGTTAGTAATATTTAGAATGGTTCTCAGAAACGTTTCGTTTCAATAAGTTATGAAATTCAGATAATTTTTTTAGGTTGGAAGCACATAACTGATAAATAAAGGGTGTAACATAACATCTTTATCTATCAAAATGCACAAATGACGGTCAGCACTCTTAAGGTGCTTGATAAGAAAGCTGCAAAGTCCTGAAAATTTCACAATGTAACCATCATTACCAGTTAGTTAAGCAATAATGTTAAAAAAACTTAAATAGAAAATTCTGTAGAAAACTGTATTGAAAACTACGCATTATATCAACCAAATCATAAATTGAGAAAAACAAGATACTAGTCAGTTTTAGTTTGAAACATCTTCAGTGATAGATTTGAGGTTCCTCTGACTTGAGGTTTCTATGACTATAATATATTTTATTTCTCAATTATTCAACTTACCTAAAATATGTCAATTGATCTCCATTTTCTCTTCCTTTCACCTGATGATTTGTTAAGATTTTAATTTCAAATTGTACGTAATGCAAACTAACTGAACACAAAATCCATGCAAATCGTTTTTTAATCAGAGATGTTTGAGAAACTACTATTAATGACGAAACAATATATAGAGGAAAGTCTGAGAAAGTTCTATGACTACTAAAATCGAAGATGAAATCAGCAGAAAACTTTATTTGAAAGTTCAATATAAAAAAAATTAATCGATAAAAATACCTTTTAGCCTTATACCACTTAAATGTTACCCATATATTAGTGTGCTATATAAAGTACTTATAATTTTGTTTTTCTCCTGTTAGTAATATATTACAAGGCTACTTGAATCATAACCAGTTTCATGCTGCTAGTCCTATACCATTTTTTGATCTAAGTAACAAATTTCCAACAATTCTTGCATTGCTAATAAATAACCCTTATACACATCTACAACCTAAGCCGGCACAGAAAAGTTGAAAATATGTCCCAATCTATACTAAAATTAGGCAGTGATGTAAGCTGTGTTAATTCTAATTCAAATTATGTCTGCTCTGTTCCAATTAGTCATCAGCAGAAGCCTTTTTGAGTCTTTTCTGTAAAAAAAATTCCAAATCTGTAGGTTGGTATTAATGTTTGATCTAAGATGAATACAACCCTGGTGTAATCAAATTATGTGAATTTTAGCAATGTTTGAAGAGGTCAAGTTATATAATATAGTCCAATCAAAATGGATATTTGACTGTGTTATAAAATGTATTCTATTAAGACAGCCATATATCTAGTATTTCTGACACCAGAGTTTCTATACACCTTAGT
The DNA here is from genome assembly GCA_015342105.1 of Leptinotarsa texana. Taxonomy (NCBI): domain Eukaryota; kingdom Metazoa; phylum Arthropoda; class Insecta; order Coleoptera; family Chrysomelidae; genus Leptinotarsa; species Leptinotarsa texana. The sequence continues at coordinate 11,499 of WOGN01001442.1, forward strand.
TTAATTCTAGCAACCAAATATTCTCATATAAAAACATAACGCCAAGGTTTATGTTACTACTCATAAACATTAATGACAAACTAAAACAATTTGTTTCTTTATGAATTTAGTTGCTCAAAGATATATCAATAAATCACCAAGTAGGTAGTTTAAAAATCATACCATTATTCTATATTTCTCTTTACAAGCATAATCAGATTCATCTACATCTTGGTAACAATCACTTTTGTAGTCTTCAGGTAGAGGATTTCCTTCGAATTCACAAAGTTTCTTAAGAGGTTTTGCTCTACAAATTAAAAAAATTAAAATGGAGAAATCTAAAACAAGTTGAAAATATAATAAATTATACATACTTGACAATAAGTTTGTCGAAACCAGTAGGTTTATGTATGGGACAGTAGAATACATCAGGTGTGTTTTTGTCAAAAACAATACTTTTTCTCATCATGTCTTTTGCACAAGTAATAATGCATATAAAGAAGAAAATCAAAAATATGGTGGCCTTCATCCTGAAATGAAAAAAAAAATGAGAGAAGCACACACTACAATACCATTTTAGAAAATGATTCATCATGTTGCAGATACAGGCAAGACCTTGAAATGGTCATTTCAAAAAAGTTATATGTTTAAATATTATAAATAACCAATGCCTACATTAAATATATTTTGAGACATTCACTTCTTATAAGATGAATTAATATTTTATTTTAAAACACTGTTAAACTACAATGAACATTCTCTCAGCCAAGAACTTTCACTTTTTATGTTGGAAGATATTCTCACCTGTTACTGGTAACTTCAGGTTTATACTGTTTTTGAGTATTCAGATTACCACTTTCAAAAGTGGACGGCAGCCCACTCAATCCTTTTTTAGCCAAGAATGATTGCGAATATAATGATAGGAGCAGTCATAAGTGTACAGTTAACATTTAAAACGGAAATAACCAGAAGCGAAGAATATGAATGCGGAATAACTCACCATTCACCGTTGTTGATGTTGGAGGATGGGAGATTTAAAGTGCTTACACCGTTGACAGACAACCAAACATTCAGCGTGGTGTATAGGTAGTTGCTGGTAAATGAACCCAATTTCTTTTTTAAGGAACCATGACCTTAATTCAAGGGCGCACCATTGATATTGTTTCGGGGATTAAACTTGAGACAATAGGACATTCAATATAATTTATAAAAGATTCAAAAGAAGATCATCAAAATTAAAAAGAAAACGAGTATAAACAACTTAGCGACTAAATAGTTATGTTTCAATGTATTTTAACATGTGTTTATATTTAAATTCTTTATTTTTATTCTTATTTTTAATTAAGTTGTAAAGACTAGGATATCTGTGATGTTTTTTTCTTAATATTTATATTCAATGATAACTTTTTTCTCTCTTTATGTACCATGACTCAACTCATGTTGTGAAGCAACCATAAGAGATTAAATAAATATCTATTTATCTAGCTCTCTATCTTTTTTTGCAGTCCATCCAAGTTATTCTCAAGAGACATATCTATCGCCTGTGACCCTGTTGGTCGGCAAATATTGATGGTCCGGCCTCCTGTCTTGGAATTGCGAGTAAATTATTAGGTTGTTCCGAAAGTTTTGTCCGTTTACATGTTAAGTATGTTTTAACTCCATATCTCTACTGTGTCGTAGTGTATACTGAACGATAGAGATAGAGAATTTTGTACTCTATATCTACATTTATTTTATTTATTTCCCAATTTTAATTTTTTGCCTATTTGGTTTGCAAAATTTCTTTTCGGAGATTTTAGCCTCGCAAGACGATCCTTTTTTGGAAAGGATCGTCACGTGTAATGAATGGAAAGTGGATCATCTACGAAAACAGGAGACAGAACAGTGGTTCGACACCGATGAGCCACCCAGGCAAAGGGCAAAAACCCACAAAAAAGACCATGGTTACTGCATGGTGGTCAGCGGCCTCTGTGATTCACTATACATTTCTGCCACCAGCCAAGTCTTTTTGTGAGGAAATAGACGAAATGTACCGAAAATTGCGTCAGCAACAAGAGGCGCCGGTCAACAGAAGAGGACCGATCCTGCTCCACGACAACGCCTGTCCGCACATTTCACAATTCACCATCAGAACATTAAACGAATTGAGCGCCAAAGTTCTACCTCATCCACTATACTCCCCAGACCTCTCGTTAATCGACTACTATCTTTTCAAGCACTTCGATAACTGTCTCACCGGAAAACCTTCGCCAATCAGAAGCAGGCGAAAACGGCCTTTGTCGACCTATTCGAATCCCGAGTACCCAATTTTTATGCTGACGGAATTAATGGACTTGTATTAAGTTGGCAAAAACTCACAGATTCAAATGGAGCTTATTTCGATTGAATTGAATAAGTATTCAGTGAGATATTACAGTTTAAAGTATTCCCATGAAAATGGATAGAACATTTGGAATAACCTGATAGTAACCAGTGAGCGTCTAGAAGGTAGGACCTTTGGTGAAAATATTACATAAAAAGTCAAAAAATGGACACGTTTCTCAAACTGGTATAAAGACATGGAAAAGTCAAAAATACTCAAAATTCACTTGAATATTCATCTATGGCCTACAGTATGAAATTACTGAGGCAATTTCGTCGAACGCAAAAAGTTGAAAGTGAAAATGTAAAAAATCCACAGTAAAGTACCCACACACATGTACGGGAGAAACTCTACTGGTTACAGGGGCGGATTTATGGGGGGTAATTACCCTTTCACATCAACATTCATTACTGGTACCTCTGGCGCAGAATGAATCCAAAACAAGCACTGTTTCCAAACATCAAAACTGCAACACTCTTTTCAAAGCACGTTTCATCAACCGATTTAGAGTTTAGGAGATGAAGTATACTAATTTATAACTCTGAAACTGGTCTCAATTTATATCTAACAGGGTACACTTTCACTTTCAGATACACATAGATCTTATGCCACACTTTGCTATTTCCAGACTCTTGAAAACATAAAAAATCTGGTTGCATGTACCGATCCCAACAAATTCAGACCGTTTTACTTATGACTGATCGTTCTGCAAGGCTTTTTGAGCGATACTACATTTTTTTGGTTTGCGAAAACGGAAATGTGCTGTGTGTTTGTTTGATGTTTCGTTGTGCATTTCATTAGTTCGCACTTCCATTGTCTAATATGACATGAAATGATTTGAAATCCCAGAAATAACCAAATAAAGCAACAATTGAAAATTGATCAATAGAAAAAACCAAAAGATTTCAAGCCAAGTTACTTCATGACGTTTCGATTGTTAGTATCCACAATTATCTTCGTGTGATGACTGGACTTATTTCCTCCGAGAGATGACCTGTTCAATTTTCAATTGTTGCTTGTATTTAATTTTATTTAATTTACTTTATTGTAATTTCATTTCAGGGTTTCTTTGCTTAATATAATTGTTTTTTACAGATATTCATTTCAGTTTCATTGGTTCTTTCAGGGATTTCAAATCAATTTATATCATATGGAAGACCGAATTGATGAAATGCACGTGCTATGTGTTCTTTGAAACGAGTTGTTGTGGAATTGGCCGTGGTGGTAGTGCGTCCGACTCACGATCGGAAGGTCGTGTGTTCGATTCCTGCCTCGACCAGATATTTTTCTCGAGAGAATTTATCTGGTTGAAGCTGGAATGATTCTACAACCGTGTTAGGAATCACACGTTAAAAGGTAAGACCTCGTTAGTCCTTAGCTCGCACAAGTTTCTCAACTTCTGAGAGTTGTCGTTTTTATGGGGGCGGCAGCTGATTAACGGAAAAACAGATTTTAAAACAGGTTTTTTTAAAAAAGAGTTTCAATAGCTTGTTTAGTCCGACCGATGTATTCTTGTCATAGTTCTCACATTTTATTTCATATTTACCCGATTTTTCATTTCCCAACATCTTGTCTTCAGGGTAATCTAACATTTGTTAGAGTGAGCAAAAAGGTTTGAAGGTTACTTTCATATTCAACTTTTTGAAATGCCGATGTAACCCGTTAGTGTATCTTGGTTCATACGGAAGGACAATAAACTTTGAATTGATGTATTTTCGAAAAGTTTTTTTATTCACTTTATCGACTATATTTGAAGAATACCTGTTGCTTTCAGTTATGTCCCTGATAATATTTTTCTCAATGTCGTATGTCGTAAGTTAACTAAGTACAACCGACTTTATTTACTTAACTAATTCGGCTTATTATTTTCCGCAGTCTTCTTGGTTTTATGCACATTATTATCTATATAAATATAATTTCTGTCAGACGGATCAGAGGGCTTATTATTGCTTGGAGGACAATATACCCATTGCATAGTTTTGGAAGATCGATGGAAGCGTGAGGTGTACCACCTCGAGTGTCCCCATAGGATCATATTGACTTTTACTTATCTGTTTTTAGCTTTTTTCTCATTACTTTGCGCATGTTTCATTATCAATGGAAAATATATAACGGTGTTTTCTCATACACAGATTAATATTTTCATTATCTAGCATTTTATTCATTACAAACTTGAGGTTACGGATGTGTTCTTCCTTGTCCCATTTGAACCATGAACCTGGAAAGGTGCAGGATGTTATACCTTCCCAGGAAAACATTTTTATCCTGAGTTTCTGTAAAGAACCCAGAAGAAAATATTGACCCTTCCAAGGTTCTGCCCCGACGACTCAAAATCAGCTGGCAAGACATATATCATCTATCATTAAAAAAATGGAAAATCCTCTAAGTGGAAAAAAGTTAAGATGAAAAAAATACCACTCTGGGTTTACAAATATTCCACATCCTTAATAGGACTTGCGGCCAGCAAAAATTTTTACCGGTCGGGTCTACCAGAGAAGAAACCGAGTAGGTTACTCATTTCCGACCAGAAACACCGACCCCTACCCATCCTACCCTATGGGTATGGGTCAATGGAAAACAAATTTTGCAGATTGGAAGAAATTCTTGCAGGTCTGGCTCACCGGAAATAGAGGTTGGCTAGCTTAACACAGGTTATACAGCCAGCTAGAAAAAAAACTCGACTTTTGGCTAATCAGTTTAGACATAAACACCAACCTGACCCTTTGAGAGTACAAAAAATCAGATTGTAGTTATTGTCGTTTGGCCAAGCCAAACTTCTGATATTCGAAGATTGAGTTTTTTGTCGATCCCATAGATGACGTTTTCGTAGGAGGCGATGTCACCATCTTTACTTTTAGGCATGTTTTTTAGGACACTTCAGTGGTGCAGCCTAGCACATCTGATGAGACCTTGTAGGTCGAAAAAGCTCTAACTGGTGTTGGACCGCAAATCCATCTAGTTGTCTTTCAGTTAAAGCTTTGTATTAAAGACATAAGATGAATCTCATACGACGGTCGATGTCGAAGCTTGGTCTTCTGTCGATCCGGTAGATGGCGTTTTCGTACAAATTGAAAGAAAAAAAAACCCTCCTGAAACTGCTACTTTCATATAAACATTGAATTACACGAAAGAAACATTTTTTCGAAACAAATATTTTTATATGAACACTGAATTATACAAAAACACTTTGCTCTACTCAGTTTGTATTTCAAACATCCTTTATTGAATTGAATCTGATATCATTCACAGGATTCCTACACAATGTACAAAGTGGAAGGTAAAAATTTCACTCACATGGAACACTGTCGTCCTCACTGCTAGACGTCGGTGTTCCGCCGTAAGGCTTAGGGCTCTTCAGTACCAATCTGTATAATATGATAAGAAAAAACACTCACTTATTATATGTTGACTTTTTTCACTACATTTTTAAGATAACGAATGAAAAACAGTACATTATACACTTGCGGGATAGTCCATTAGATCCACTTTGAAAAATAACACAAGTAGGTACTTCAATACTACTTTTTTCACAAATTCGTTAGATTTGAAGGTGATTGACAATGTTTCATGATGAATATCACTAGTTCGGACTTCCATTGTCTAATATATAAAATGATTTGAAATCCCTGAAACAACTAAAAAAGTAGAATCAAAAGTGAATAGCTGTAAATAACAATTATGTTAAGCAACAAACCTGAAATGAAATAAAATACAAGTAAAAATAAAACAATTGAACAAAAATTAAAAATAAAGAAATACAAAATGAAAATAAAGATAAAAATAAAAAAGTTAAGAGATTTCAAGCCAAGTTAGTTCACGACGTTACGATTGTTAGTATCCACAATCGTCTTCAGGTGATGACTGGACTGATTCCTCCGAGAGATGACTATTTATGAGTCGTTCGAGTAGTTTTACTTATCCCCGCTTTCCTTTTTCCACTTCACAGTGGGAGATGGCCGTTTGGCGGGAGTAGGCCATTCTTCGCTGGATGATGGGTTTCCATATATTGCTTATTTCTATGCTGGCTTGGCTGAATACGTTATTGGACAACATGTATGCGGCTTCCTTGAATTTTCTCATAAACTAATGTTCCTCTCTGTGTAAGATCTCAGCTTGGGACCACTCGATGTTGTGTTGATGGGTCCAAACATGGTCTACTATTCCTGATTTGGATTCCAAATCATTTTATTTATTAGACAATGGAAGTCGGAACTAGTAAAATTCAAATTCGCTAAAATCAATTTTTTTCAAGTACATATTTGATATTACAACATTGAATTATACGATGAAAAACCATTCTGGACTTTTGTGAATCATATCATTATCCTTATATTTTGAAATTTTTTCCATCGAATGGGTATTTAATCGACTTCAAATTGTTTGTTAATAATTAAAGATGGTTGGGACACGCAACGTCCATGTGTTTCACGGGTCAGGGCGCAGGTCGCCTTTTCATAAGGGTCAACTGGTCAGTTTGTTGTGAAAGTTTCCACAATTTCCACGCTTTCGGTTCGGTTGTTTTATGTACTTGCATAGATGAAAATTATCCGATATTTATCGTTAAGTAGGTTTTACTCGAGGGTGAGTTGAAATATTTTTGCTATAGCTGTTTAATGTTTTTATGGGGATGCACAAGCAATGCGTGAAAATACTTAAGACGTTCTGAGAGCGGGGCCTGTGCAAAAGTAGCGATTTAATTTGGATTTCAATCTCTGTAGATCATATTCAACTGGAAAAACCCTCTCGGGAAGTTTCTTCCACAAGGCCACAAGGCCAAATAATTATAAAAAAGAGCGGTTTGAAGTATACCTACTGAGTGTTGAAATTTGAGGTTGACGGGCATTATTTTCCTGCATAGTTTTGACATATGTCGCTCTCGATGGAATCAAAGGGGCTAGTCATTCGAAATCTCTAGATGCTGAAAGTTTCTATAGAAAAGAGACAAGTAATTTACTTGCCCACGATGTGTGACTATCAAGGTTGCTTATGATATTTAAGTCTCCAATCAAGCGTATGATTTTTTCTGGATTAAGTCGAACAGCTCCAGAATGTGCTTAGAGGCGCAGCTCCAAATATCTGAGTAATTAAAGCAATACTTCATTGAGAGATTCTCAGTAATATTTTAGAAAAGGCCTCCCCATCTTTATACAAAAAAAATATGGGAAACTTCCAAAGAAAGGAAGAAAACAATTACGTTTCAAATGAATTTTTTATATCTTGCATAGAAGTTACTCTTTCTATCTATTCACATAGAGAGTCATTAGAACTCTCTAAAGTACCTGAACAGGTAAAAGATAAAGCCACAACTTGGTTCTCAGTTAACCGTTTCAAGTTAAACTCAGAAAAAACTCAAAAATTATGTTTTTCTACTAGTAATACTTCATCAGGTATAAATACAGTCAAATTTTTGGGCATTACTTTAGATAGTACTCTCACCTGGTCTCACCATATCG
>WOGN01001443.1:0-19289 GCA_015342105.1 Leptinotarsa texana
GACGGTTCACACCATTCTGAGGTGACCATGCCCGATACTGATGATGGGACAATTTCGTTTGGTCGGATCGACCTTTGTGAAATTTAATATTAAAATACTGAAAATAATGGAAAACTAGTTGCATCATCCAATTGGGCTGTTACGAAGAAAACTCTTTGTTATATGTCAAGCTTTCGGTATATTTCACACCTTCGTCAGGACAACTACAATAATGAGATTATATATCTTGTAAAAAATATATAAATATGTAGAACTAACTAACGTGAAAATAAAATATAAAAAGGTTAGGTTGATTCTTGTGTAATTTTTTCAGGTTCAATACATTCAAAAAAGTCTCAGAGTTCTAAGAGACATATTGATTGAAAATTCTCATCCCAAAAAACTTCTAAATAAAATAATATTCAATACTGGCAGTAATACAAATTCAGATGTAATCACCAGAAATGTATATAATGATAGTTTACCTATCAATGTTTCTTATAAATCTTACCTTACCTTGAAAATATCATAAAACTTTTTCATTTTGAACAAAATATATCAAAATATGCCAAAAAAATATTAAAAACTATGGAGAATTTAAATACTATATCGAAAGATATCAAAATATATGAAAGATATCAAAAAGTCAATTGTGATTTATAACATTCCTTGTAACAATTGTAACTTGTATTATATTAGGTCAACTTCTAGAATTCTCAATGATAGAATAACTTCACATGGAAGTGATATAGAGCTTGAAGAAAAATCATGCGCATTAGCACAACATTCTATGGAAACATGACATAAAGCAAATCACTGTAATATCAAAGTTTCACATTCAGATAAAAATATTTCTGAACGCCTTTTTCTTGGAATGGTTAAAATTAATGTCTTTTGTTCGTATGAATAAGAAAACTGACATTGATAATGTCAGTAGTATATACAGAAACTTACTGGAACTACATCAAAAACATAATAATGTGTTGTTTTTGACTCATTTTCACTGTATGATTTGTAATATTTTCAATGGCGAAAAAACTTCAGAATCATTGAATTATAAGCCCTGAAGAACATTCCCATTAAAAATAAAAGCTTAGAAAAGTAGAGAAAAGTTTTGATTTTTGTTTTTTTGACTGAGTAACGCCGGGCAGGCGGTAATCAATTGAAGAGAAAATGTGACCTGCACGTCATCTTGATTTCAAAGAGGTTGGAGCCTGGCTCCCTTACCCTTCGAACTGATGTTTGCCAGAAGTACAAACGGGTCATAACTGATGGTGGGTGTTGATGGTATGGCGGCATGAGTATCCTCAGACATCAGTATCGCTTTTCACGGTGTACTCCTGCGTGGCTGGGGTGAGTTGGATGAAAAAGTTGTTCATCTTACAACGGAAGATATAGGAAACTCATTCTACAGAGTGTCGAGGCCTTCTATATCGGAAGGGGTTGTCTACAGTATAATCCATATCTTCCCTGCCTAATGGGTTTTCATGAGTTTCTGCACCACCGGAAACTCTCTTATTTCTCGACTGAATAGACTGCCGAATGGAAGGCAGCTGCAAATCTCTGCGGATGCCTTCATTTCGCCAGAACCAAGGAGCATTCACAATCATCCTCATCAGCTTGTTTTGCAATACCTCTAGAATGGAGATATTATATTTTCGTCGTTTGTCCCCAGACGCCTGAAGCAAACATAATGACAGGCTTGAACATCATATCATAGATGTAACCTTGTTTTTGAGACTCATTTTGGATTTTCTGTTAATCAGAGTGTACAGACGTGCTATCCGACCCTCGATCTTTGATTTAACGCTCGTTATGTGCGGGTTTCAAGTGAGCCTACGGTCTATTACAAGGCCGAGGTACTTTACCCGCTCTTGCCAGTCAATCTCCCTTCCAGAGATTCTCACTTTTCTGGCCGGAGAAGATAGTAATCTTCCAATGGTTATTACCTGACTTTTTTCCGGGTTCACTCGGATCTTCCAATCAAGGTATCAGCGCTCGATGTCGTCCAATGCACGTTGCATATAGACGACGCCGAGTTCCTGACCCATGAGAGATGAGGGAAGAGCCGTGACATCGGCGTACAGAGATATCTTCACACGCTCGGGCTTCGGAAGGCCACCTTCTGGGAAAGTGTCTGAGGGCCAACGAACTATTTATTATGCTCAGTAAGCATTCGACGCAATCGTCCGGGAGCCTCTTCAACAACTCGTTAGTTATTGAGTCGACCCCGGGACAAAATGTGAATAACCAAGAAATGTACCTAATACAAAAAACTGCGTAAACGCAAGCCAGAAGTGGAACCATCTATTGGTGTGACACCTAAGTCAACTTGTCAAGTGTTTATGTCAGTGTTGATGGTTTGATCCATCAATCGACAATTGTGGTAGCAGAAATTTAGGAAGCTAACCTGAAATGACATCGAAAAACGAATTCACATGTTTTTAGAAATGATATGAAATCAAGAAAGGTTAATGCAGTCAAGCTGCTGGTGAATAACTACATGAAAATCAAAAGATAAACAGATAAGTACTATTCTGATTTCAATTTTAGAGCCATCGTCAGAAAGCTGTTTCAGCCTATCGAACATCGTCAGTACTGGGCAGGCGACCCTCAAATGAAGACAAAATGTGAATACCAAAAAAACTAATTGATAAAAATAACTGCGTGAATGCGTTTTTAGGTCAGTGTTGGTGGTTTGACTGATCAATTTCCGGGACACGTGCATTATGTCATGCTGAAGATTACCTATTTTCTCTCATGCAGACCTACGACTTTGTAGGTACGTGTGACAGACACCTAACGAAAAAACAACAATCAATTCAGCTAATGCCGCACATAGAGTTGAAGTATAACCATCAGGCACCTGTGCAACATCTTTGACTTGGAAGATTCGTCGCAATTTATATTCCACTACGAGAAGCAGAAATTATTTTTGTTTGGTCAACCCGACCAACCGATAGACCGGTGTCGGTGTGATTGCCCCATCATTTGTACCGGGCATGGTCTCTTCAGAAAGGTGTGCACCGTCTGAGTATCAAGACCAAACCTGCACGTCATCTTGATTTCAGACAGGTTGGAGCATGGCTCCCTTACCCTTTGAACTGATGTTTGCCAGAAGGACAAACGGATCATAAGTGATGGTGGGTGTTCATGGTATGGCGGAATAAGTGTCCCCAGACATCAGTACCGCCCTTCACAGTGTACCCCCGCCTGCCTGGGGTGAATTGGATAAAAAAAAATTGTTCATCTTTCAACGGAAGATATAGGGGCCTCATTCGACAAAGTGTCGGGGCCTTCTATATCGGGAGGGGTTGTCTACGGTATAATCCATAGCTTCCCTGACTAATGAGTTCCCATGAGTTTCTGCACCATCGAAAACTCTCTGATTTCCCGACTGAATGGACTTCCGAATGGAAGGCAGCTGCAAATCTCTGCGGATGGCTTCATTTCGCACGAACCAAGGAGCATTCACAATCATTCTCATTAGCTTGTTTTACAATACCTCCAGAATGGTGATATTATATTTTGCCGATTGTCCCCAGACGCCTGAAGCATACACGATGACAGGCTTGAACATTGTATTATAGATGGTAATCTTGTTTTCGAAACTCATTTTAGATTTTCTCTTGATCAGAGTCTACAGACGTGTTATCCGACCCTCGATCATGTCCAAAAAATATAATTCCAGCTAGTCGAAGAATCTCTCTGTAGTTGATTCAGTGAAATGTCCAATGCGCTACCTGCAGGCAGAGCCAGGAAACAACTCCACAAGCATACTCCGGGGTGGGAGTCCGAATAATGAATATATTCCGTAGAGGTTCATTATGACATGTTAGGTTACCCCTTTTCTCTCATGCAGACCTACTACTTTGTAGGTACGTGTGGCAGATATCCAACGATAAAACAACTTACCCAGTTACTGCCGCGCAGATAGTTGAAGTAAACCATATGGCATCTGTGCAACGTCTTCGACTTGAAAGATTCTTCGCAAGTTATTTCCCACTATGAAAAGCAGAAATTAATATCGTTAGGTCGATCCGACTAACCGAGAGACCGGTTTCGGGGTGATTGCTTCATCATCAGTAACGGGCATGGTCTCTTCTTAACGGTGTGAATGGTCAGAGTATCACGACCAAACTCTGTCAGCAGGTGGTGCAGTGAATATCTCACTGAATCAACTGCAGAGATATTCTATAAGTAGCTGGAATTATATTTGTTTAGTCATCGTCTACTAAGTCGCCCTCTACAAGGGACTTCTTACAACTGATATAACCCTTCCAAAAATAATATAATATTGGCAACCCTAGATAGTTGGTGTTTTTATATTATTCATTCTTCAATTCTCATTTTTCGTTGGCACTAAGGTCAAAAAAAATCCCTGTCAATAACTTATATAAGTTTTTGGCATACCAATGGGTAGCCCAGTCAATCCTATCATTGCATAATATGTGATATGTGATACATGATCGTATTGATGATTGTTAGAACAAAATTCAATTTGAAATACCTTCTTTAAAAATATGTAGATGATATTATATTAAGTGTCCCTCAGGACAAATTGCAGCAATTGTTACTAGTTTTCAACTCCTATCATGAAAATTACAGTTTACTATTGAAGAAAAATACATTAATCGTAGCGTTTCCTTCTTAGATGCGAAATTTATCAGACGAGAGGACAACAAATTAATCACTACCATCTACCAAACCTAGTGCTTCAGAAAGGTTCTTACACTATGAATCTCACCATCAGCAAAGACAAAAAGTAAACCTAGTGCTAGGTATGAATAACAGGGTAATTGAAACAAGTCACATTTCATTACGCAATGACAATCTCAAAAATCTTTCACAACTTTTCATTAACAGTGGTTACCCAAAAAACTCTTACATAAATTAATCTTCAATAGGTCATCCATAGATATTGATCCCCTCAGGAACAATAAAGATAATTTTAATAGTCAATCAATTCAACAGAATCTTTACCTTACATCACTCCACATTCAATCATTGAATCATAAATTCAAAAAGATTTTTTCTAAAATTCCAAACATTATTATTGCTTATTGTTTTAAAAAAATCTGTTCAAAATCTGTTTTTCCATAAATCAGCTGTGGCCCCATACAAACGACAACTCTGAGGAGTTGAAAAACTTGTGCGAGCTAAGGAATAACGAGGTCATACATTTTAACATGTGATTTCTAACACATATTGAATAATATTTTTTCAAAATTAAAAGACGAAGATCCAATTTCAGACAATTCAAATGTAATCTACTGCATACCTTGCACACATAAATATTGAAATCAATTCATTGTAGAGTTCCTGATGAAGAACCAATAAAGACTCGAAAGCTAGAACAGAAAAAATAGTTCACTCATTTTACGGTCCCATTATTGACTGCATACCCGAAAATTATAAAAGATTCTTCTTTAACTAAGACAGATGTAATAAAAAGTATATTGGCAAAACCAGAAGAAAACTGAAAAACAGAATTTGTTTTTACAAAAGCGATATTGGAAATTAAAAAAAAATGTGTTCAACATACAATTGAACTAGATCACAGACCTGATTTTGATAATGTGACTATCTTAGAACATGAATCCAATTCCAAAAAGATAACTTTTTTCGAAATGATAAAGATTTTTAATGAACCAAATTCAATCAATTTTAGAACTGACATTAATCATCTTTGCACAATTTACTCATATCTACTAAGTCGCCTTCTACATGGGACTTCTATCAACTGATATAATTTTTCCAAAAATAATATAATATTGGCAACCCCAGATAGTTGGTGTTTTTATATTTTTTATTTTTCATCTCTCATTGTACGTTGACAATAAGGTCAAAAAAACACTGTCAATAATTTCATTACTGATAACTTCACATCATAGTTTCCATGGAAGACTATGATTTATTAAATACTGAGTGTATTTCAAATAATCCAATCAATCATTACATAATGTAAAGTTCTTATTTTCATGTTGTTTTTTACCAAGAATGTTTGTCGTTTGGGAAATATATTGTTTAGTAATCGCAGTAAGTGAAAGGAATTACTCACCTCACTTTCGTAAGTGTCACACATTTCACAATTTGTTAAATAAATATTAAAATCAATTATCAATACATTGTAGAGTTCCTGAATGAAGACTCGAAAGCTTATTGACTGCATACCCGAGAATCAATAAAGATTCTTCTTTAACTGAGACAGTTGTCGAACTTTCACATAACTTCCTGACAGGAAACAAGTACTAAAGAGTGAAAAATTCAAATTTCACAATTCGTGTACCAAATTTTAGCACTTTTCAAAAACAGACAACTGATATAAGTTGTAAATTAATGTCAGATGAAAGCAAAATGATATCTGTTAAGTAAAATTGGAAAAGATATAATAAACTTATTGTTATTATTTGGATTAGATGAAAACTTTCAATATTACCATTGTAAATCATTTCCTTATATACGGATCAGGTGGTGTTTTGAAGAATTTTTATATTTAGACTTGAGTGAGGTTAACCATTTCTGTACATAATTGTTGAGTAAATTTGTAATTAATAATAGAAAATAATATTGAAACAGGTACATGTAAGAAATCAACAAAAAATTAATAACAATTGCACAAAGAAACCCTCGGTTATCTTAAAGGTACGATTTTGTTCCATCCTGTACATAAAAGAGGACGAATGCTTCTCCACTCACAAGCGATTTTGGTGAAATTGGTAAAATGTGTGAATCGTTGTATTTGTGCCGCGCGCCAGTATACGGGTGTCTACAGTATGCTGTATAATGTCATCTGTTAGTAGTCCCACTGTAATTCAAAAGTGCATATAGATTATAAAGAGTAGCCACATTTTCTGCTGCAAAATTGTCCATATCCAATCCTTATAGAGGAAATTCGATGACATCATTCAATTTGCCTGTGCTTTTCCTTCTTTCCTTGCATTTCGAACATGTCGGTTTTTCATTTCCATCTGAAGTTTCTTCTTTTGTAAACGACCAAGCATTGCCACAAACTCAATTGGTCGGTTCTTCGTGGTATTTAGAGGGACAAATCCCAGAAAAAATCAAATGTTACTGAAGAGTATCCACAGTGTGTGCATTTCATCGTGGATTTCAATTGACCAACGAAATTATCTACAATCTTAGAGTTATGCATTCTCAAATATGTGAGCCATGACTTTTTTGTATCGTCCAAAATATTGAATGTCACATGAGAATTGAAACTGATTTATCTAATTCATAGAATAAATATTCAATGGACTAAAATTGAAATTGGATTTCTTGTATATCAATTTTCAAAACCTCTTTATTACCGTTCTGACGCATAAGGTAATTGCATTACCGTAAAGGAGGTGAAATTACCGTGTTTTTACCGAAATAATCGTATCATTCTGCCAACACTAGACAGTAAAAACATCATCTACATATGACAGCTGACACTAGTGACGAATACGAATACAAAGTAACGAACAAATATCAAAATTGGAGAACAGATAGTTTTTGTGCTATTAAAGTTAAAAATTTGAAATAATGAAAATCGAGAATTGGTAACTGAGGAAAGTAAGAGATTTTCAACTTTCTTATCAACAATATGATTCTTCTCAAGGCAACGAAGGTGAAAGCCACGAACATTTTTTTCTCCAGAAATTGAATAATATTATAATAGAAGAGTTAGCAAATTGAATATTATTGTATTGTATAAAAACAATTAAATACAAATATAGTAAAAACAAACCTGTTAAGCCAGATCCAGTCCAAGTTCCAGTGATTGTAACATTCCCAGTAGAGTGAAGAGGAATCCAAAGGTTAGAAAGCTCACACTACACAAAACATTGGAGGAAAACCAGGTATTCACCTATTCCACTTCAAATATAAAATATATGCATATATAAAAGAAATTAAATATAATTAATATATAAAACAATCAAATCAATAATAATTGATATTTCACAGAATATTAGTGCGTTCCGATATTCACGATAATTAGTTCTGTGAAGCCATAGAACTTTTTTAAAATTAGTTGCAGGGTTTTCCTGCAGCTGAAAAAGCAAATGCGCTACTGGAGCGCTAATTAATTTATTGTTATTTCGAAGTTGAATTTCTTCATTTCTTATTACCTTATTTCTTATTTTCCTAATTCAGTTGTCTTTTTCAAATTCATTTACAAAAACACCTGAAACGATTGACAATGAATACCCTCTCCCTAATATTCATGACTTATTTGATAAGCTAGAAAAATGTCAGTACTTTACGACATTGAACTTAGCTAGTGGCTTCTACTAAATATAGATGGAAAAAGGACATAGAGAAAACAGCTTTCAGTACAGAAAATGAACATTACGACTTCCTGAGAATGCCATTTGAGCTGAAGAATGCACCAGCCACATTCGAAGTGGTGATAGATAACATTCTAAAAAGCATACAAAACGAAAAACGTTTCGTATGCCTAGACGACATCATCGTTTTCTCAACTTTACTCCAGGAGCATATAACCAGACTTCGATGTGCATTTGAGAGACTAAGAGAATCGAATTTCAAGATTTAACTCAATAAGTCTTGAGTTTTTGACAAAATATTTAAGCCACATAGTTACTCCCGAAGGTGTCAAACCCAATCCTAACAAAATGAATGCTATCAAAAGCTTTTCAATATCCAAAACGGCAAAACAAATCAAAGCTTTCCTTGGACTGTTTGGTTACTATCGCCGTTTTATGCCAAATTTTGGGAAAGTTACAAAACCATTCACCAAATGCTTGAAAAAGGGTGCCAAAATTGAGCACAATGATAAATTTTTGATTTGTTTCGACTTCACAAGAACATTCAACCTGACAAAAGACGCCGCAAATGTAGCTTTGGGAGCAGTCCTTTCACAAGACCCTATAGGAAAAGACCTACCTGTGGCCTTTGCATCACGAACCCTAAACGATTCTGAACAGAAATATTCAATGATTAAAAGGAATTGTTAGCCAGCATATAGGCAACAAAATACTTCAGACCGTATCCTCCAGTAGTTATTTTCATTAAAAGATCAACATTCAAAATTGATGAAGTGGAGAGTCGCTCGAAGAATGTCAATTTTCAACAATTCATAAGATGGGAAAATTGGATAAAAACGCGGACGCACTTTTCCGTGTAGAAATTCATACAAGAAATTCATTTCGGGATACTAGAAAATTAATAGTTGAATCCTCACACCTGGGCAACCCAACCGTCTCCTTTGGAATACAACCTGTACCAATGAGTCAAAAAGACCAAAATTTTTGAACACTTGATATTGAACGGTTGATATATTCAACGACATTCTTACGATTGGTGAACTTTTCCATGATTATCAGTATTGGTACCTAATGACCATAATGACACTTAATAATGTAAACGATCCCAACGAAAATAACTAACCACCTACCGTTAATGACCAGCCATCTATTGAAATTAATCAGTTACCGAAAATAATCGACCAATAATTGAAAACAACAATAAACCCCCCCTTTCAACCAAGTTGATGAAAACCATACCATCCACTCTAAAATCATACCATACCATCCACTCATAAAATCAGAGTTATTCAATATGAAATTGGTTTCAAAATACCAGAATGCCTGACGAACCATACCACTGCTGAAGCATAACCGTAACTATCGAATGATTTCATTCAACTATTATCGAACATCTCCGACTACTTAATATAAAAGGGTTTTCAAAAACACCTATTGAAATGAAAATGATTTACACGATCCTAGCTTATAATCATTCAATTTATTCCGTTACCATACTCAAACCAATTGATATAAATAGACATAACTGACAATGAACCATTCGATATTAAACACGATCAAATCTTATTGAATGACTAGTCTCAACACAGAGAACGAGCAAAATTGCTATATCCTGAAATAAATTCCAGTTTAGTTAAAATGAAACAAGAAATTACTGAGAAAATTAATAAAAATAGAGACTACCCGGCTAATATAAAACCACACAGAAAGTTTATACCAAAAAATATCTGAGTCAAAAGAACGTGAATAAATTCTTGAAACCCGAGGAAATTGAAACGAAACAAACGCAAAAAAGCGATATCCACCGCGAAACACTCAAAGGTACACATGGACAATGTAAAACGTCCACTTAGACGACTTTATTCATTCGACAATTGACACTTGCTTATCATTGTAGCTTACCCGGGATCTTAGCGACACCAGATAACTTGGAACTGCGTCAGAGAATAATATTATTCATTACTATGAATATCTTCAGAAATCACTGACTGAAAATGAAATCTGAAAATCTTATGAATTTAATCTCGAAAAATTCAGAACATGAAAAAGACACGTCCAACTACTTACAGATATTGTTATTTATGGAGACCAATGTCGAAAATGAACTGATGAGAACTATCGATTTTTATACTAATAAGTGGCAATTTAGATTCAAGCGATGGTGAACACTATGAAAAACTTATTCAAGAATAAGTCATCGAACACAATAAGGCAAAATGCTCTGGCTTTCTCTCTAACTGATAAATTTAACAATACCATCCAGCAAATAAATCATAACGAGAAATTAATTGAAACAAAAATCAATCAAATTTCTGAAGTAGTCAAAAATAAAGTTTATCGAGAAAATTCAAATTCAACATCCCATAGAACTAAACCTCCACCATCTTTACTCCACCCCTGTACCAAATGAGAGTCATTTTAAGGCAATAATTCTAGAAAATAAGTACCTTTTGAAAAACGAATTGTATTACTCATTTATGGGCGACCCTTGTATTTTATATCTGTGACCTGGAGGAAATATTGGAAATTGGAGCCAAAAATCAATGAGAAATCTAACTGATGAATATTGAGGACCATGCCAGATGCCAAAAGATGCGATTGAAAATCAATCAACCAATCAATTAGAAGAGTCAAACCAATGGATAAGCTCTTACCTGCCGAAAAAACAGTTAGACTAAAATGTCACCAGCAAGAAGAAGTTGTCAAAGGTTCATACCTAGTCGACATCCCCAATTCTTGCCAGATATCGACAAATCAAGAAGTTATCATCATAATTGATTCGCTGCTGATAATTTAGCAGATCAATATCCGAAGCCAACCTATCTTGTTTCCCGATTCAGATATACAAGAAATTCTAAGAGAGAAGTTGAACCTTCACCTGAACAACGCAAATTTTGATGAACTGGATGAAATCAGAACAGGGTTCATAGAAAACCGCCATGCACTTGAAGAAAAATCTATAAGCTATTGTAACGAAACTGAAGCCGCCCCTGACCGATATCTCAGTCAGCAAATAAACACATGACTAACCGCAAAAGAATGCCGTCTGAAATAACCGTGAAAACTGCAGGCCAGTCCCGAAACGACTTAAAAAATGTAGAACGATCGTTACCGATATATACGCTTTTCGTCCAGAGATGGCAGTCGAATTTAGAAAGTGAATCGTGCGTTTGAATAAAGAATTCAAATAGTGACGATAAATTAAGTGTTAGTTTGCTAAGTGTTGAATATAAATTAGTTGTGATAGTGAAATGTTGTTAGAAATAAATCTGTTTAAGACAGTTGATTCTTTAATTCGTTACAATTGGTGTCAGAAGTGGAGTTGTAAAATAAATCTGTGAGCGCTTGGTGGACAGTCTTTGTGTTGCGGTGAGATTGATAATAAAACTTATTTGTTCGCGTGGAGACTGGTGACTCGTTGTGTTTCGCGAGATGGACAGTGCCTGACTATGGAAACATAAACTGATAGACCTTTCTCGCGAAAAACAGACTTGTCAAAAGTGTTTCGGACTCGAATGAACTAAGTAGACATATTCAGCTTTGTGGAAAATAGACAAGGGATAAAATGTGTTCAAGGAAAGTTCGCCTAGTGGACTTGAAAGTTGCCGAATTGAAGCAAGAATTGGAGGAGAGAGCTAGACTGTTCTGGAAAAAAATCAGTGCTACAGAAGACACTGTGGGATAACTTGACTGAATCAGAAGATCCCGAAACATATATGTATCTGTAGAGTAGGGAGGGTGAGTAAAAGCCTACAGCACTTAGGCCACATGTGACCCATTGTACATCCTCCCAAAAAGTTGTTCCCCAGGTCATCGTGCATCCTGTCCTTTTTAGGAAAGTGGACAGTTCACTGGGAGACATCTCCTGTATATCGGCAGGTGTAGGCCAAGACTCGCCGAAAACACACTCTCTCATTGACGATAACTCCGGGAACTCGCACAGGACATGCTTGACAGTCTCATCTTCCTGTTCACACATCCTGCATAGAGGTGTGCCCACTAGCCCCATATTAGAAGGTGTTTCCTTAGTTGACAGTTCCAGTTAGAAATCCTAATGTTAGGCGTAGATTTTTCCTGGTCATCGCCAGATATTTCTTCGGCGCCAGCTTTCCAAGGTCACCCAAGGTCATCCTGGCAATATTACATCCTCTGATTCCATCCCATCTCTTTAAGTAGTGAGCATGGGTGTAACATTTGACTAGTTCCGCAATTGTTGAAGTCATCAGGCCGTAGATGCCACTGGGTCCTGAAATTCTTAGTCCAGCCTCTTCCTTGGCTAAAGAGTCGGCAATGCTATTACCTTTACTCCTGTCGTGTGCTAAAAATCGATATCAAGGAATCTTACGAAAGTAGACATTTTTTTATCATCAACATGACTTTTCAAGTGCTATAGTATAGCAACAGGAGTTCAAGAAGTGTTTTAATATCAGCAGCCAAAATTTCCGTTTTTCGTGTATTACTTCTCGCTGATAATGAAATACTTTTTAATGCAGCGACATCTTTTTTTCTTCAAAAAGTGTCGTGACTACGTCTGACATACATTTTTTCACCATTTTAGGATCCGAAAATGGTTTCTACTGTTTATTAAACGTCCAGCACACACGTAGCGCTGCTTCTATGGATTTTTCTTGGTCGTTTATGCAAGGAACTACTAATTTTGTACTTTTTTTGGGAGGACTGAGATAGAAGATTTTCTTCACGAGCCTACTGCCAAGAGGAAAGTTTTTGTAAAATTGCTGATGAGTGTTTCGTAGTGTTGCTTTAAATTACCTCTGTTAACAATAGCGACAGTTTTATTACATTATAAGGCACACTGGAACCGCTTTTGCCCTATAAGGCAGAATCCATTTTAGCATAGGTACGAAAATACGAAAACGCGAAAAATCACAAAACAAATGACTGGCAGTATGATAGTCGCACGCGCTTGTATCAACAAAACACACATACACACAGGGTAGATAGGAAACTAATAAACCATATCAGTTATAGGTACTTGTAAAACAAGTTCACTAGGCAACTTGATATAAAATAAGTACTCAATTGAATTCAATGTGGCCTAAAAATATTACTTCAATTAATAAAGGTATAGTATACCTCACCTAAGTATTCATTTTTATACTTGGCATTACAATATTTGGCGGTTTGACCGTTGATCTAGAAGATACATTTCAATACCTACTGTAAGCAACTGTTATCAGAGAATCAATCGATAGTTTTCCGCCTTTTGGTTCAAATTATAGAAAATCTATTAACCAATTTTTAAATAAGAATAGTATTTCTATAATTTGAAAAACGTGCTTTATCGCGTTATTCCAGGGATGAATTTCTGTTAGAGGTTTATGTCACAGAATTGCTGGATCTTGTTTTCATACAAGCAAATCAATTCGTCAGGTATGACTTTGTCCTCTTTGTGTGATGGGTTGAAAACTCTATTGAGAGTATTGGAAACGCTTGGAGTGACTAGCGATAACTATGCTGCCCGTTAGTTGAATCTGCATTGCCAACAAAAATTTTGACATTTTGGAGAGATACCGCAGTATGAATGCAGTAACTACAGTTGCCACATTCAAGAAGGGTGAAAAAGACTTATTTTTCCTCTATCTGGAAAATGGCCAACATAGTTTCATTGCCGAAGGTGAACTAACTAAAAGACTTCAATCACTCACCTCAGATCAATCAGTTTTCTTCCTGCTCTGTCCAAAGTACCAGAAAAAATTATGGAAATACAATTACGAATCTTTGTTGAACAATCTAAAATTCTACCTCAAAAGAAAGCGGGGTTAAACCTGGTTGAAGTCGTGTAAGTAGTGCACTTGAAAATTTAAATGAAAATAAAGCATAGTTTCTCATCCTACTGGACTTTTCGAATGAATCTGATTTGATAAACCACATAATTCTCCTATCTAAACTTCACTACTTAAAGTTCCACCAAAATGCTTGCATATTACTTCATACTTATCAAATAGACTTCAACGTGTTGTTCCTCAGGATCTACTTCTGTTCAGCTATTTACTGCAACATTTCATGAGGCTCTGTAGTAGGTAACTACCACATGTATGCTGATGACAAACAAAGCCCGCAAAAATCATATGCTATTTTGTTGTCAGGAATGATATATCCCATAATCTTGTACTG
Source organism: Leptinotarsa texana (assembly GCA_015342105.1). NCBI lineage: Eukaryota > Metazoa > Arthropoda > Insecta > Coleoptera > Chrysomelidae > Leptinotarsa > Leptinotarsa texana. The sequence continues at coordinate 14,391 of WOGN01001443.1, forward strand.
AGAATGGGAAGTGACACAATACCTTTTTAGTGAGAGTGCAAAGAATTTGCGTTTGATACTATCAAAAATGAGATTCAAGAAAAAGGTTAATATTATGTGGAAAAGAAGTTACACTACCTTAAAGATGATTTACCCACATATAGACACTATTTAGGGCAAGATTTGAAAAAAATGTGTGATTCATTAGTGCTTTCCCAACTCAGCTATTGCGTTATGGTAATATGGGTCACGTCTAGATGGCGTGGAATTCTCCACCGGAAGGAATGACTTTCTTGGGCGTGCATATTAGGACACGCCCGAGGAAGCCATTGTATGGCGAAACATGTGTTGCGTTTTTGTAAAACTATCTAGTGAAAATTACACAATAAAGTGTTTTTAGAATACGATAGACAATTCAATTGAATAATTAATCTGAATTGAAAAAAGTTATAACTGAATCGAAAGAAATAATGTTACTAGGAAATTTTACCTTGGGATTGAAAGAATAATATTAAAAATGATGATAGAAATTCCCTATTGGGGATGGTATTTTATATCAAAAATATATTTTGTGATATTGATTAATTCAGTAAGTTACAAAATATACCTAAAACTCGACGTAGCATATTATCTGTAGCGCAACAGGTTTTCGATCCTATTGGATCGCCTGTTTTATACGCAAATATCATCAAGAAACACTAAAATGATTTACCGAAATATTTTTCAGTCCCGGCCCGTCACGGCATCGCGTACGAATAATTAAATAAGAAACAAACGCAGTCCTACATTAACGGTTGGATCGGTTTCGCAGAGCTTGTGTTTTTTATAGCGGTCGGAGGCTTGGCTCCCTCGCAACGTATGTCATTTATTATTTCTGGTTGATGTTTTATTCGTTATTCGTTCATGGGCAGTGCGTTTGAGGTTTGTTGGTGCAGGATACAGTGTGGTACGTACTACGTAGTGAGTAATAGTGTTTTTTTGGGCATATTATGTATTTATATTAAAAATTAATAGTAAACTAATGATACCCAAGCATTTTTAGAAAAAAATAATCATAACTATTTGTCAATATTTTATAATTTATTGCGACGAATAATCTCAAATTTTACGGGGAGGCTAAGCCTCCCTTGCCTCCTCTGACGAGCTGCCGCTGCTAGAACCCTTGGAATAAACGGATAGTTCAAAATGGAAAATAGTATTCACGTTTTTTTACGATATTAGTAAGGTTGCATACGCGGTTTGTGTCATACACATTCTGTGCCATAATAACAAGCCAAGTCCAGAATCGCTCCTAAACATAAATAAATTCCACAATTAGAATTGCTAGCTTGTATTATTGGAGTCAGATTAGCATTAAGCTCCCATTTTGGAGCCATTTTCAAGAATTTGATGTGACTTGACGCCAGGGCCTCATCTGCCTACTCCCCAGGTCCCGTTGTGAGTTCTCGCTAAGGTCTCAATCTGCCTACTCCTTAGATAAAACAGTTCTTTATTTTTAGTATATAAAATTTTTTATTTAGCCGATAATCTAATAAATATTTATATTTCAAGTTTCTGAGAACGTGAATGTGAATCGCTACTTTCGCACAGGCCGCGCTCTAAGGGCGCCTTAAGAATTTTCCTGTAGTGCACATGTTTTGTCCTTAATAAAAACTGATGAAAGTTTTATAAGCATAGATGTTAAGAAAACTATCTAATGAACTGAACATGAAACATTCACTTCTTACCTTGTCTGGGTGAAATCAGATGTTCTCAAAACTACTTCTGGTATTGAAGCTTTATTCTGCTTGTACCAAGGATAATTTTTTCCTGTGAGTTTCTGTGATTTGAATCTTTGAAAATATGTAGTAGTCACAGATATTTTTGCCAAATTCAGGACCAAACTGAATATTTGAACTTTTTCTAAAAATAATTAGATACCTTTTCATTTTGAACAATTGCGATATCAAAATACAAAAAATAAATATATGAGAATGGAATTTTGGTCGAACTGAGTTATCGATAACGTGAAATTCTTAAAAAATACTTGTTTTATTTGAAAGTGGGAACCTATAATAAGCCAATTTTTTGAAGCTTTTTTAAACTGTGTACCGCTCGGTATATTTTCACACATCTTTTCAAAGTACTTCCCAGGAAGTATATGATGTTTAATTTGAATAATCAAATAACGGACCATTTCATGGGGATAAATGTATAACGTGATATGTATATGATATAGATACAAAACTTATTAGTAATATATCTCTACTAGTACAACTACTCTCTTTCATTTCATTTCATTTCATTTCACACGTTATGTGCGTGGCACATTATCTGAAATCGTCTTGATTCATATTTCTATATTTCATTGGCATATATTTTTGAACACTGAAATTCAGCATTTACATAGACATTCATCTTATTCAGCATAAGATGAATTTGTCATCCGAGAATGCCTCAGAAATATTAGAAGTATCACATGAACGAAACAATATCAGATATTGAGAAAAAAGTTCTTTCTGTTGCGGATGATGAAACTATGAACAATGCAAGTGGGGTCTGGGAATATCAAAAATAATCACTACAAGACAATAATCGAAATGAGAGCCCAAAAACAAAACATATGGGATCCAACACCAAGGGGCATTGTTTTGATTGAAGTTTGTACTAGGCTGAAGAATTACGTATGCATTGCTGGACTCAATTGTCTCTAAAGGAGGAACTTTAGTGAGTAATGGCGAAGACGATATCTATAAAATCGACAGAAAAAAAGTCACGAATATCAAACATAACTAGATTGTCGCGATTACTAGCTTTGAAATCGATCATCGAACAAGATTTTGTCATGTGTCTTCACATCATCTTTCATTGCTAGACAACCAGTCAAATCCAGAGGTTAAATCACAAAGCAGAGAACGAATATCATTTAGCGAATGAATTTGAAGCTTGACTTTGCAACTGACCGCTTTGGGGAGCCTAGTTCATTGATATTCGTAGATTGAATCTTCTTACTAAACGATAAGTGGAAGATGACATCGCTTCTACTTATACTCATCGTTTGGAGACAGTTGAGTTCAGCAATGTATGCGTGGTTCAGTCTAAGACCACAGGTTGAAACAGTTTTGTCTAATATTGGATCACGAATTCTCTGTTTCTGGATTCTGGTTTTAACACCATATTATAACGTATAGCTTTCTGACATTTAATTTTGAGAAGTGATCCGATAATATCTGACAATTTCTCGTGAGAATGAAGTTTGTCGACGCAACCTGAAGCATTAAAGATGAGTTACGGATCATTTCCTACCCACTTAACAATATTGAGAAAAGGTCACATAGTTGACCTTTTTTCAATAGTTATAAACAATTTTTCAATCCAGTGAACAATAGCATTCAAAGTACTAAAAAAGGATTCAAAAATCGACTGAAAAATGGATAGGACTTTTTAAACATTCTTTTCAAATAAAGGAACACTTTCAACAATCTAGATATTCTCTATTATAGTTTTTGAAAGAAAAAAATCGTAAATTGAAATCAACAATCTAGTTTTGTAGAAACCCTATTAAGCTCTACTCTAGTTGTTTGAATTTTACTTCTGAATTTTTTAAATATTCGTCAGTCAAGTTGGTTATTATTATCAAGAATAGTGTTTTATTACAAAAATAAAAATCAAATAATTGAATATAGTAGTTCACTTTTGACAGATAACATTGCTAAAATTGATATTCTGTGATTCATGGATATGAAATGTTTGTTATATTTTACCTGTTTCATGTTTCATGCCAGCATTGTATCTCAACAATATGTAAAGTTGCAATAAAACCTGCGGAAGTGAGTGTAAATAAGATTGCAAGAAAACGTACAGTTCTATAGAACGGGGAACTGCAACAACTTTTAACGATTCTTTAATGTAGTCCTCTTCTTCAGCTCTTATGGCTTCCAGAGACCAGAATATTCTTTCTGCGAACCTATGATTGAAGAAAATGTTGTCATTTAATAAATAAACTTATATTACTGTGAAAACATTAAATATTTCTTGGATCAATGTGTTTGCTCGACTTGTGCAATATATAGAGGTAAATTTCATTATTTTAGGGGGCGTAGTATTATGGAATTTTTTCTTGAAACTTCGCCAACTCTAGAGGCCAGCTCCTTCTATGTTGAAAACGGATAGAAGGAATTTATTCGAAAACCCCACGACCCTAAACTAGAAAAAAGATATTGGTCTATGGTCGCGAAAGCTGAAAAACTTAAAAAGGGTGATTAACATTGAGATATGAGCGGTGAATTGGCCCAGTGTCAGTGCGCTCGACTCACGAACGGAAGGTCGTGAGTTCAATCCCAACCTCGACCAGATATTTTTCTCGAGATGATTTATCTACTTGAACGTAGGGTGATTCTGCAACGTTACATGACTGTAAAACTAGGTGGCTCGGGGAGTTATCAACATTGCCTACTCAGGACACGAGGCCAATGTATTCGATGCCGATGACACAAAACACATTTATCAACAAACCAGTTAGATTACTTGAAATGAGAACAAAGTAACGAAATCTGTTTCAAAATTCATTACCGCATATGTACTGGCTTCTGCTGATGACTCCGTGCATTTGTAGTTATTTTGACAAATAAGTGTTGCCTATCCTTGCACTCGGCTGCACCATACTGATGATGGGGCAAAATTCCGAAACACGTGTCTAAGGTCTGTCACTTTTTTGAGTGCTATATCCAATTAAAAACTCCTTCATCTATACCAAGACACTTTGTCTATACCGAACCACCTATTGGTGGTTCCACCTATGTTTCGCTTGCGTTTACGGAGCTATTTTTATTTTTTGGTTTTTCACATTTTGTCTTCAATCGAGGACCGCCTGCCCGGTACTAACGATGCCAATAGGCTGAAACAGCTGTCTACCGGTGGCTCTTAAATTGAAATCAATAT
>WOGN01001444.1:0-19289 GCA_015342105.1 Leptinotarsa texana
CATGATAGGAAGACCGTGGGTTCGATTCCCGCCTCGATCAGATATTTTTCTCGAGAGAATTTATCTGATTGAAGCTGGAATGATTCTGCAACCGTGTTAGGAATCACACGTTAGAAGGTAAGACCTTGTTAGTCCTTAGCTCACACAAATTTCTCAACTTCTGAGAGTTGTCGTTCGTATGAGAGCGACAGCTGATTAGCGGAAAAACAGATTAAACAGATTAAACAAAATCATTATGTATTCAATTTTGAGCTATTTATTATAATTAACACGTGTTAGGAATCACACGTTAAAAGGTAAGACCTCGTTAAATCCTTAGCTCGCACAAATTTCGACTTCTGACAGTTGTCGTTCGTAGGGGCGCGACAGCTGGTTAACGAAAAAACAGAATTTAAACAGGTTTAAACTTAAATAACTCGTATAACACTTTGATTCCACGTTACATTGATAAACAAAAAAATCATAAATCGAAATATACTACTATAATTAACAACCGAATATGTCAATGAAGTGAATATTTGATAAGACATGCACAATGTTTAAATTAAATCCATAGATGCCAATTTTTGAACGGAGTTATAGCAATTGTTCCGTTATAGCTATTTAAAAAAATATTTCTAACGATCAACAGTAAAAAAGATATGGAAATTTATTTACAATAGGAGCTTGCACCTTTTCCAGTGCCGCTTTTTACCGAAAATGGCCTTAGGAAAAACGTTAAATCTCAGCTCTACGAATTATTTGTGGGTGCGAATGGACCAACGCATATCGTCGACGTTGGATTTTTACTGCACAAAGTAAAGCAGAAAAATGAAACGGTGGAAGAGATTATGAATAAATATTTGCGTTATGTAGAAAAACAATATGCAGCAGGCAGCTATTTAGTTTTTAATGGGTACCCCGAAATTGAAAAATCAGTTAGTGTGACAACAGTACCAGCAGTTAATTCAACTGAAAGAGGAGAACGTAGTCGTAGAAAAACCTCAGACAAAATTCCAGAGTTTAATTATCAAAACCATACAAAAATACTATACTATGTTGATGGAAACATTAGAGTGACAAGGATTTTCCTATAAACAAGCAAAAGAAGATGCTAATGTTTATATAATTAAGACCTCGAAAGAAATTGTCACTGATACAAATAAAACTGTCATTGATGTGGGTCGAAATATTGATCTTCTGGTTTTTTTGGCCCCTTTGAATAAATTGAATTCAAAAATTCATGACATCTATTTTCTTAAGCCAGGTTCTGGAAATGTAAAAGATCAATTTTTCACGTCTAATAGTTTCAAATATGAATCTTGCAAAAATATCGTTGTACTTCTCCATTGATTTTCAGATTACGATACTAACATTTGGATTTACCAGGAAAAGAAAGAAAAGTATTGTAAATTCATCATTAGACGATGTAGAATTAGTTGAATTCAACCAATACTTCTTATAAAAAAATGCAGACAACGAAGATATCGAAAAAAATGGATTACAATTAATTAAATGTATTCATAAGTGTAAAAATGATTATGAAACACTATATCAATTAAGATTTCGAAAATTTCAATTGCCAAAAATTATCTTTCATATTGGCAAATCTCCCACCCTCAGAAGGTGCAGCAGAACATTGTTACAGGGCATATTTATCAGCTTCATACTTGGCTGGGTCAGTGACGGTTCGTAAATTGGAGAACAAGGGATGCTGAAGTCATAAAGACTTAATACACACAGAAAAGTTCGCCGGAGGAGCGAACATTTTTTGGGTATTGAACCTAGTTAAGACAAAATACGTTATATTTACATAAATGCAAACAAAAATTGTATATTGCCGAAAATTATACGTATACAACTGACCATTAAAAAAACAAAAACCAGGAAAAAGGGTTGTCTTTAAGTTATTTAATATAAATAAACTCTTCTCAGTCATCAGTCATCATCAAGAACCAAAGGGGAGGTGAGAGTCATGTCTTGCCAGGAAAGGAAAGGAAGGATGAGGTAGGAAGGAAGGTTAAATCTGGTTTGTTTAAGTGAATTCACAAGGCACCCGCAAACTACTTTTAATCGGCGGTCATTCAAGTTCAATTTAGACTGCGAGGGTCCCGCATTTTGAAAGGTGAATTGAAAGGTATATTTTGTAATTTTGGATAGGAAGAAAAAAATAAAAAAGAAACTAAAAGTAAACATAACATTTCTTCTTAACCAAGACGATATAGCTGTTGCTATATTTTGTTTGCAAGACGGAAATATATGCTCCTTAGATGTGAAATGTCTTTCTGTAGAACGAGGTAAATATTTTAAATCGGAAGATCCTATTTTAGACCACGTTTGGTATTCGGTTTGTACGGAAAATAAAACAAAGGGCCAACAAAAAAGTTTTTCTCGTTAATGGAGCCGGTTAACAAATCGCATTTATCGTACCAACTAATATTAAATCTTCGAATTTTTCGATTATCTGACGCTTTAATTGAAATCAAATTTGGTTGAGGACTTTCCAGAGTTTTGATAATGTAAAATTTATCATCATAAGATAAAGACTTAAAATTATCTATCATCATCCAATCGAGTATATCGTCAGATTTTTTAATTTTGTCCAACTCATTCATAATAAATGAAAAAAAAACTTACCGAAAAGTGAAAATTTCAATTCAGTTTATTGTCTCAAGAAACAATAAATGCTGATATTATGTTATGTTGTTTGTTTAAAATATGTTTTTTCCGTCAACCAGTTATCGCACCCCTACGAATGACAACCCTAAGAAGACAAAACTTGTGCGAGCTAAGGACTAACGAGGTCTTACCTTTTAACATGTGATTTTCAACACTGGACAATAACTAACTACAAAGTTTAATAAAATAACAAAAATAACATATTTTACAATGAACACATGACATATCTTGAAAAAAAATAATGAAATGCCGTCAAATGATGAAATTGGTTACAAAAAGTATATATTGAAAAGGAATTCAAGTGAAATAGGAATAAAATGAAAACTATGAAATTCCACTAATTAGATTTTTTTTCAATGGATACCTAAATTTTGCAATGGAATAGTGCTTCTTTATTTTCTCAGGAAGTGAATTATGAATAAGGATTCCATCATGATATATTGACTTTTTTCCAAAATTTATTTGTATATTAGTTTTTGACAGTAATTTGGTTCATCTTGTGGCACGACTGTGATGTCAAAGTCGAATAAAATTTAATTTTAATTTCTTTGTATTATTTTTAACGGAAATGAATGAAGCACCTGATTTCAACTTTACAAAGTGATTTCAAGTCTAATAGATAGTATGCTTCATATGAGTTGAATGTTAGTTCCAAATATGGTTCCAAATGTTTCTTTTTCGGAGGTTTGATTATAGATTTACTTGCTGTTCCCCAAATAGGCATAAGAGAGTGCAAATGTGTATAAATTAGACTGAAATATATATTTTTTGAAGATTTGAAAGGTAAAAAGTTTCTAGTTTTGTAAAAAAATAAATTAGGGGATATTTTCTTTCTAATTTTTATTTCATAATGATCATTTATGACCTTCAATTTGTTCTATTTTCCACTTACCGCATCAATATCTTGAATGAAAATAGTAGTATTCAGTCCGCCATTGTAATTTTCCAAAAAACTTATACTCATCGTTTTCTTGGAATTCTTCTCAAATGGTATTGTCTCATTATTTCGATCGATTATATATTCAATTACCGGCGGATTATTATCAATGTCTGTGATATAAAAAGTAATAGTATTATTTGTTTCCCATTCTGGTTCCTCGGCTACATAAGCTGCTATATCGAAGTTGTACGTGAGAATATCGTTTTTATCCCTATCTATGGGGCTGACATGGATGATTCCATTTTCTTTATTTACACTAACGTATTTAGCTGAAATAGAATAATGAACATTACTGGATAAAGCGAAAGATAAATAACTTTTATATAAATCACCTTTTGAATAATTGGAAAATCCTGGCTGATGATAAAAATCTAAACCAAAACTCATTAATACCGTTTATTGTGAGGTTTTTCATAAAAAAAGCTTTTCCTAACGACACGTATTACGTTACTCAATAGCTTTTTCAAGCAGAAATTGACACCAAACTCTTATCCATACTATTTTCAAAGTGCATGCAATTTCTTATTTTTATCCTCGTCACTTAGAATCAGCTGATTTTTTTTTATGACTTGATTGTAATGTTTTATGAACAATGAAGAATATACGATTGGTATCATAACAAATGTTGACCGCTCTTCGTTTTGTTACATACATTTCTTCAATAAACTTTGAATCAGACAAAGAAAAATTGATTGTTTGTGGATCAGACTCTAAAATTTTGATATTTTGTCTTGTTCGATTGATGACCTATTCATTTTGTAGAAATTCATTTTGAATATAGGATAAAGAAAATAGTTATCGACTGATTTCTACTAAGTTATTTATTTGTTTCGACCGGTTCCGGTTTGTTAAATCATTTTCAAGTAAATTGAAGTATTTTTCATAAACACATTTTTAGAAATACAATGAAATTCTAAATGTGCTAATATGAACCTTAAATATCAAAATATTATCAATACCAAAACAATAAATATTCAGAAGCTCTACGGAAACATAAAATATATCTCTGAAAACCCAACCTAATAATATTATCTACTAGTGTGGATAATTTAGGGAACATGATATTCAACGCAAAACCCGAAAGAGTTAAGTGGAAAAAATCGGGTAGAATGAAAGGAAATTCAACATGAGATATGTATCATCACATGAAAAATCAGCTATATATGAACATTTACGAAAAACAAACCAAACAATAAATACAGAAAACATGAAAATTCTACATACGTACAATAAAGAAAGGGAGATGAATTTGCTGCAAGCATTGGAACTGAATAAATCGTATAAAAACCCCAATTTCAAAATCCTCATTGACAAACTAGAACTAGGTTAGGATCATTGTTAGTTGTACCAATGCACAAGTATATTTCCTGAGATCAATAGTTGGTTATTTTCTGAATATTTATTGTTTTGGTATTGATATTTCAGGTAATATTTTCTTATTTCAAGTATCTATTGCAAGTACTAAAAGCACGTTTACTATTTCATTGTATTTCTAACAATGTGTTTGTGAAAAATAGTTCAGTTCACTTGAAAATTAAACCAATGGAACTAGTCGTGAAAAATGAAAATCGTAGTGGAAATCAGACAAAAGCTATTTTCTTCATTCTATATTCAACTCATTCTTCATCTTGATTCGGATGGGTGGAATAATTATATATTAATATCTGTGAATGCCGATTTACGATAACTTTAAAAATCGTGTTTATTTTTGTCATTTTGGATTCATACAATCATTTTTATCTATCTCTTGATCGAATGTGAATAACATATGAAAATAATCAATAAATTGCAATAACCTATTCAGTTGTCTATTTGTTCCTGTTTAATATCTACGAGTATACCAATACAAGCAATTTTTCAAAACAGGTTATTGTGTAAATTGATGGATGTAGCCGTTACTATGTGATAGGAAAGGTATGAATGATATGAAATGAAAAATACATCATAACTTGAAGAAAAGAGAATTGAAACTTTCTATGTTTTTTATCCTTTTTATTTGTAACTAACGTTACTGTAGTTTCGTCCTATAAGGACATTTTCAATCTTATACATTATACTAATAATGGTTTATTACATTAGCCCTTATATAGCACCCCTCTAGATGAGAATAGATGTACCTGGCTTGGTACAATTTACAATGCGGATGTGCTAATTTGAAAACCGGTGAGTATACTAAATCGATTTGATCATTTAACAGGTTGCATCCGCAATGTTTGTGCTTGCGAATTTCCAAGGATTCTAAATAACTGAGTTTGTAACCCATCCTTGCATAGTTGCAAAATTTCCGTATCATTTAAATTCGGGAACTTGTGGTTGCATGCCAAGGAATGGTCTAATCATTTTTTCCTAGTTTGGAGGACCTTTCATGTTCGGCATATCGCTTTTGTAAATTTTGACCATATCGTCCCACATTGTATAAACTTAAGTGTCCGGAGTGTAATAGTGTTTATGTGGGACAATGTGGTCAAAATTTCCAAAAACGGTATGCTGAACATATGAAAGGTCCTTCAAAGTAGGAAAAAATGATTCGAATTTTTCAAACCATTTCTTGGCATGCAACCGCAAGTTTCTGAATCTAAACGATATGGAAATGTTGCACTAAGCAAGGAAGGGTTACAAACCCAATTATTTAGAATCCTTGGAAATTCACAAGGATAAACGTTGCGGGTGCAACCTGTTGAATGATCAAATCGATTTAGTATACTCACCGGTTTTCAAATTAGCACATCCGCCTTGTAAATTGAAAATTCAGGTACTCAATCAAGCCAAGTATCTCTATTATTACCTACAGGGGTGCTAATGTAATAAACCATTATTAGTTTAATGTATAAGTTTGAAAATGTCCTTATAGGACGAAACTGTAGTACCGTTAGTTACAAATAAAACTGGTAGAAAATATAGGAAGTTTCGATTCTCTCTTCTTCAAGTTATTATATATGTTTCATTCCATATCTTCAATTGAATTTTTTAGCGAAAGGATATTTGGAGGGTTTACCAAAATGGCATTTTTAAAAAACGGATAAAACAACAAGTCGTTAAATTGTAAATAATTTTGTGACAAACCCGCACTCAGCAAGACTAATACTTTTTGTATCACTATAGTATCATTCCATAATAGTAGGCACTAAATTCTGAGAAATATTATAATATAAAAACGGAAACATTGTTGGCAAGGTTTTAATTCCATATATTTTATCATAATTTTTCCTCGTCTGTTTAGTATAATTTCCGTACGACACTGCAAGTGACAGATTAGCGCAAAAACGTCAGTCATTTCTGAGAATTGAGTGCCTACTATTTTGGAATTATAGATGATTGATAGAACTTTTGTCTAATATATTTTCTACAACACTAATAGATCCATTTGGAGAAATACTAGGGATTATATTGTATACAGCTTTAGAAATTACCTATAAATTTTCTAGAATCAATTTTTCTAATGCTTTTAAAAGAAATATGTTATTCATCACGCCTGTTTTCCAATTTATTTCCATAAACTGAAATATTCTAAAGAATATTGAAGCAACCATATCTTCATGTCCCAAAAAATTAACACACAGATTCAAAATATCCATTCGATATATAAAAATACTGAAAGGATACAATCTTGCCCTGAGAAGCTGGAACCGAAGAAAAATCTACGCTTAACAGTAGGATTTCTGACTGACCAATATCAAATGAAGAAACATCTACACAATAAGTAGCTAGTGGACACAACTCTATGCAGGATGTTTGAACAAGAAGATGAAACTGTCAGGCATGTCCTATAAGAATGTCTGGAGTTATCGTCAATAAGAGAGTGTGTGGTCGGCGAGTCTTGGCCTACAACTGCCGATATAAAGCAGATGTCCTTCTTGGAAAGGACAGGATGGACGATGACATAAGAGGACAATTCTTTGGGAGGTTGTGCAATAGGCCACATGTGGCCTGAGTGCCGTGGGCCTACACTCACCCTCCCTGCTCTACAGATACAAATAACAATACTAAAATATGAATAATCTCTATTTCAACATTTTACTTGTATATCTTGCCCAGAAAATGAATTTGTATTTGAGTAAATATGATAATAATAATATCGCCTTTATTATCTTCTAATACATTTAAAGCAAATTCAATTGCTTTTCCACTTGATCTCATGGTATTTTTCGAAACAAAACTTAGTTCATATGATTCCACAATTATCAGAATTGATGGCTACATTGACTATTCTGAGAGTTACATATAAAAATATGAACAGAACTCACCTTCCTCATCGTCTTGTGATATCACTCTGTAGTTGATATCTTTATTCAAACCCACATCTCCGTCTCTTGCTTTCACAACGAACGTCTGAAAAAAAAAGAACGGCAACTAAATGAATGAAAAAATGGGAATTACTGTACAATGATATATTCTGCTCAATATTTTCTTAGAAGTAGCCACATATAAAAACAACGAATGAAATATTGAAAAGCTCATATGAAAATTGAAGTTACTGATAAGCAAATAGTGCATAATAATTACAAGAACAGTAGTAAAAATAGTCATTTGACAAGCAAACGGCCAAGCCAATCGCTAACCGTAGTGATAGAGCGGAGGAAAAGTGAATTATTTTAGTGTTTCGGGAAAACTGATTCATTTGAAAAGTAACCTTGAAACATTTCAATGTTTTGAACTGAGTTGGCACCTATCTACGAACCTACAAAAAATTGCTGAGGTAACTGCAATGACTTTGAAAATATCAGGAGAATGTGTGAATCAATTCCAGGTGAGTCTCGGCAAGTGACAAGTATCGCAGAAAGGAAGTTCGGAAAATGCTGTAAAATGTTGAAAAATCGGCAAAAAAAAAGAAACTCTTTGGAACATAGCTTGATATTGGAGAAAACAAAAAGGTGTTCAAATAAAAGCCAATAGAAAAACAGTTAACTGCTCACAATTCTGAAACAACAGAAAAAGCCGAAATTTAATTAGAATGCAATTATTGTATATCAACGACTTATTGAAAAAAATCAATAATCCAATATATTGCTTTGCTGATGACAGCACTCTTGTTTCGACATTATATTTAGATTCCTGGACATCGGCTATGGATGCACCTCTTCACCGGCGGTGTTATTTAAGTGACTTGGCACATTTGATTCCACCAAGACCGGTACATATCAGAAACACGCGACGGTCTATGGCTGCCCATCGTTTTGACGTTCAACTCAGTACACCTCGAACTCCACTATTTGAGAACTATTTCATTTGGAGAACTGCGTTTATGTGAAATACACTTCCTGAGAACGTTAAACAAAATGAATTCAATCTCCAGCGATTTAAATCCAATATGAATCGCTCCTTTCGCACAGGCAACGCTTTTAGAGCGCCTCAAGGATTTTTTTGTGGTACTTGTGTTTTGTCCTTTGAAAAAACGATCGGATGCTTATCAGATCAATGAATAAACGAGACTTGCGCGAGATATTATCAGAACCAAAACATCGTAGATCCGAGAAACCAGATCAATGTAGAGAAGTTTATGTTAGTTACTTCTACGATAGTCCAATAATTCTTGATATCCACAACTATTTCGTTTGTTCATGTACCTATTCATACAGAAATGAGCCTCATCGCTGAAGATGATTTTTCGATGAGAATTACGGTTAGTTGCCAATTGCTCCAGAGTCCATTTAGCGAACACACGTTATTGTCTGTGATCATTTACGTTCAGTTCCTGGGTGCAGACTCAAGTCACGATGAAAATTCGCCAAGTTGTGGTCTGAGAAAGTTATTACGAGCGACACAAAATCGACTGCCTAAGATTCTGCTGCATACTCTCACAGGCAGTGGCGATGTTTTCAACAGATCTTGCGTTTCGTCGACGTACGAGTGTTGGTCACACGAGAAACAATAATATTAAATATAATAAATGAATATAATTTAATAAACGATTGAGGTTATATCTCATTCTAATCAATGGTAATTAATTAGGAAGAATTTACTATTCGTTTCATATTTAGAGCATACATATGAATATTTAATTATTTTTTGCACTGTTAAATCCACTCTCCTCGAAGCATGTATCTATTTCTTACATCTAACTTCGTTAATATGAGGTTTTATAAATGGCATTATACTGGCACAAAATAATTTTTTAAATCAGATTTATATTTTTAGATGATAAATTAATATTACGTAAACAGTACTGTTTTACTTGTGAATAGTTTATGATTGTTCCTACTACTAGTGCTGCCTCTCGTGACACGTTCGCTGTACTATTCTCAGGCTCATTACTGTCACATATACCATATTAGCTAGATTTGGCTCCCAACGACTACTTGCTTTTCGCAGACCTCAAAAAAATGCCCACCGTTAAGAAATTTCGCTAGAATGAAGAGGTTATTGCTGAAACTGGAACCTATTTTGGGCTAAAAGCTGAATAGTACCACAAAAGTGGCACTGAAATGTCAGAGCGGCCCTGGAATGATTGTGTGGTGTTTTATTTCTCAGGCCCAGAGCTTTTCGGATTTAGGACGAAGAATTATTACCCACCAAAATGACATCAAAATACCTACTCACTCAGAAGTATGAATTATCGGGATAAACAGCCTATCAAGTAATGGTGAGAAGAGAAAAATATATCATGCAACGATACAACTTCAACATCCATACAAGTTTTTTCATTTCAATCCATACGAATGTGTTCATAGAAATTAGTTAATTTACTTTTTCTTCCTGTTCATTGAATTGCTCGAAACCTATCATAGTTGTCCACTCTGGTTTGGTATCTCTCATGTCTCCAACATTAATAAAGGCAAGTGTTTCTGGATTTGTAGGAATATTTCCTCCTCCATCCTGAAATCAGTAGTGGATTCAATGTTGTTTTTATATTGAATGTGTTCTTACCATTATACTGATGTGGAATAAGTAAAACTTGATATCTTCAAAATCCAGTTCGCCGTTATCTTTCAAATATAAAAAAACATCTGATGAGTAAATGTTATCGGGTGGTATTTCTTGAAAACCCATGCCAAAGATTTGAGGTTCTTCTTTCTGAAAGAGATGAATATTATCAAATACGAAATCATTATTCATGTATTTTTTCGTTTCTTGCAAATCGTAGATAACCTTACTTTTGGCCATATTCATGTCCATTTCCTAGAATGAAAACTTAAACACCTAGTCTTGTTTCGTTCTTCATTTTCCACAGAATAAAATTTTATCAGAACAAATGAAAATTTTACATTGTTGGTGGTCTATAAGGATCAGTCCTAGGCACTATTTAATACTTCAGATATTTATTTCGTCGGACTAATGTCACGGATTTTAATACTGTTTTGAATCGAAATGTTGTTGAAAATTTTCAGATCAATCAATTTTTATGTCACTCTTGTCATTACCGTTAAATTCGGATATATCATGTCAATGTCATGATTTGAAAGATTTGACACCAACATTAATGGCATAATTATGAGGTAAACAAGTACCCTAACTGAATTCATTTGAAGTACCCCAACTCGAATTTGTACTTATCTATGTAAATTTTAAACTGTATGAAAATAAGAATGAACTTATATTAATAAAACGTTTATTTTTCGTTTTTATAAATATTCCTTGATAACTATTGATCACACTGTTAGTGAAGATTTCAAGATGAGATACCATTCCACAACATTTAATTTTGATAACTTATTATGGAAGTTTCGTTTCACGGTAGCAAAAAAAAACGTCTGTACAACTTTCGTTAGGCTGAACATAGTAGGTATTTATCTTTAGGTATTTTACACTTCTCAACAAGGTTGGAATAATATTGTGAATAGTATCTGGAGATAATTGTCTTATAACTCATCAGTCAAATTATGTTTTCCGTGTTTGACATAATTCTACATACTTTAAAAACAAAACCCGGAGGCGCCCATTTCAAAATCAATTGAAAGTTCCCTCTTAATTTACGACCCGTAAGCTCCCAGGCGAAGAACGCTGTGCAAGTGAACCCAAAAAAAAAGAATTAGGATATTGGGAAGACTGTCGGAGTACCGTCTCAACAGAGAAAACACTGAAGGCTGTATGGGAGTCACAAAAAAAGTCATTAAGGTATAATTGCAGTAGGAAAATGTATTGATCACATAGTTTCTATCAAAGGTATTATGTTATCTGATTATCCTAATGTTAATGATGTTTTAGACAATCGCGGTTGAATGGATGCGCTATACACTGATTTTGCTAAAGCATTTGATCGACTTGATCACATGATCCTTCTACAAAAACTCAATCAATTGGTTTCGATAATTCAGTCGTACTTTTCATTAAATCCTACTCATTTCTACGCGAACAGTCTGTATCTTATAATGGTTATGATTCCAATCATTACAATTCTCCACCTGGAGTACTTCAGGGATCGAATGTCGGATCAATTTTATTCTTATTATTTTTTAATACACTTAGTAATAAGTTAGTTTTTGCAGATAATATAAAAAGATATACACCTGTCGGAATTGTCGAAGATTGTAATACATTGCAACGACAGTTAGAAAATATACAAACTTGATGTGAAGTTAACAAACTATGTCTCAATGCATCTAAATGTGAAGTAGTATATTAGTCATCGTACAATTATTGAGTAGATACCATTTCACAGTCACGTAGTAACTCAATCAAAGATCTTGGTGTATATTTTTATCATCAAAAATTGTGAAGCACTGAGAGTTTATGACTTTAAAATTCGCAATTGTATATCTTTTTAAAATATATCTGCTCTAATGTAGCTCACGTTAGGTCAAAATTAAAATATGGCTCTGATTTATGATCTCCATTCTACAATTGCTATAATACATCAATTGAAGTAGTTCAACGTCATTTCCTAAAATTAATTCACTTCAAATATCATGGTATCTATCCTTATAGAGGTAGCTGGTACAGATGAATGATTCGATATTCCATTTGAAATAATTATTTTCTTATAGATTTGTTCCCTTCATCGAAAAGATATGCAGAACTCAGGTTAGAAACATTCACCAATTCATGTATATAAATGTAGGTATGTCTAAGTCTTGTATCGTTACTGTAGCTGTACTTCTATTGACGATATCTATACAATTTTTATCATTGCCTTGAAGAATTAAATGCCTTTGATTTTGATTTGAATAAGTTTTTTTGAAAAATTTCATTGATTACGACTGGGTACTTATAATTGATGCGGGAAATGTACAAAAAATTCTCAGAATATGCAACTGTTTGTGATAAACATTTTGGTTGTAGTGTAAAGCAATACAAGTTATCACATGAATATTTTAAAATTTCTGTCGAGGAAGATCCTTGGAAACCAGAATTCTTTTGGTTGACTGAAATGAATATTACGGTAGTTTTTTCCCAACACCAAATCGTTATTTCAAAAACTCGAGATGTGTTTAGATCCCCAAGTGATCATCTTCAAGAGGAAGATCAAACTACTTTATTTCGAAGTGAAATTGACAGATTAAACTTTCAAGAAGGCAACTGGGCGCCATCTGGAAAAAAATTAAATGGAAAAGGGGTTTTGTGACACATCATTTTGAAGCTCCAGACGAATACTTCACAACCCTAGAATATGAAGTCATTATCTTCACCTACTACAAAATGGCGGAACATTTAATAATTTCCTGAAGACAAACATATTAATAGTCGTCGATATTTCTAGAAATATTCCTTTTTATCTGCCATATGGCAATTCCAACATTGCAAGGCATCCTACCTATCCCCACAATATTTGTTTCCGCGTTGTTAACAGACAACCAACCCTCACGTTTTCCGAGAAACACATACCCAATATCCAGAAAAAAAATAATGTTTGGACAGGAATATTGGGCAACCATATTGTAGCACCTCAATTCATTGATCAAAATTTAACGGGGGAACTGAATTTGAATATCCTGTCATCACTGAAATCGTCGAAGCGAATCCTGATGAATTCGATATGGATATTGTATTCTAACAAGATGGAGGATCACCACATTACTTCAGACAAGTAAGAAGCTATTTGGATACTACTTTTCCCGGTAGTTGGATTGGCTGTCGAGGTCCTGCAGAATGGACAGCATGCTCGCCAGATTTTGACACCTTTGGACTTTTTTATGGGGCTATTTTAAGCAAAAGGTGTACGAAAGTGAACCTGATTCAATAATTGATATACTGCAGAGAATACTAAATATTTGTAGAAATATTGACGTTACTGTGTTCAAAAATGTTTGGCGTGAAATATCGAATAGGCTGTTCATATGTCACGACGTTCAAGGCAACTATTTCGAGCACCTTCTGAACTAACCTCGAGTTTATTACCTAATATTATGCAGTTAAATGTCAATATATTCAGGTAATTATTAAAATTTCCGCCATTCTGTAGTAGTTGAAGATATTGACATTATATTCTAGGGTTATGAAGCATTTGTCAGGAGCTTCAAAAAGATGTGTCACAAAACCCCCCTTTCCATTAAATTTTTTTTCCAGATGGCGCCTAGTCGCCATCTGGACATTAAAGAAATGCACTGTATAGATAATGTTTGTACTGCCAATTTCTGAGTCGTATTTGCTGTTTTCATTCAATTCACTATTCATAATATTCATTTGTCATAACGATGTGGAATATTAACATGTAAGAACCCTATTTGTAGCAGTTCACAAACAGAATAACCGACTCTAAATGAAAACCTTATCCAATTTATTATTTGTGCTCATAACTCAAGTAGTGCATACTGATGTTAGATTGCTAAAATATATTTTCATTGTGAATCGGCGTAATACTTACAGATGATCCAGGTAATATTTTGAATGTTGTTCGGTTGAGCCATCCATCAGGGTCGGTAAGCGTACAGAAGCAAGTACTGTTTTGGACATTGTAGACGGTGTTTTCCTGGACAAATGAATCAAGTATAGGTCTATGAACAAAATGCAAAAAAATGTAGACTGAATACGCATGAAACACATGCTGGTAAAAAGATAAATGTCTCTCAAACCAGATCACTGATTGGATCAAAGTTTATTTTTGATAAATTATAAAAATTTTACATAATCTTGTTTTTATTTCTATATTTCAGTCAAAAACTACATTTCGTCTTAGATTCATAATGAATGGAGCTCTGAGAATTCTAATTTCTTCCAAATATTGTGTGATTGGTTATCTGATGGAAATGTTTTTGGAAAATTTGAAAATATAATGTATATCTTTCTACGTGTAATGAAACACCTATTAGGAACACCATTTTCAGCAAATGAAATATCAAAACTACATAACTTGTACCCAGACTAAAAATATCTAGTAACCCTCCCAAATTTCTTGCTTAATGACAAATGAAATCACTTCGGTTATTCCAGTCATCTTTTCTTGACACTTCGACGGACAGTAGGATGTCTTGAACTGTCAGAAAAACACCCATGTTCTTCCAAAAATCATAGTATATTCCTACATACGAAAATAATGTTGAGTTCATTAAACTAATTTCAATCATTATTTGAAAAAAAACTGACGACGGCAGTAGCCGTCATTGTCACACTAGAACCAATTATATAGAACGGAAACGGTAACACTTGCAAAGTCGGTTGAATTGAACGAAAGTTTGCTATTTTGAGGAACCAGAATAATATATTTCCAGATCGAGAATATCAGCGGATGTTTTTGAAATATTCACTGTTGTTGGATTTCGTTTTATCGCTGTACCGCCTCCATTTCGAACGATGAAAAAAAGGAAGATGAACTTTTAATACTATTTGTAATGACTTGATATAAGACAATTTGCAATGCTACATTCTGTTATTAGATTTCACCATCAACTTCATTTTATATATTTGTTTATTATTCTCGTTTACATGCAGTCTCCTAAAAGTTGAACAAAAACTCCTGAAACTATTTGCTTGGTGGAGATTTACCAAAATCAATATTATTTTCGATTATTATATGCTATCAATTTAAACAATTTTATATAAGCTACACAATTATTGAAAAATTGAGAAAAGGTTCAGAAATCTTGATATCAAAGTTAATCGATTCCTCCGCTTTCAGATACAAAAATCTAGTTGGGGAAGGGAGTTGTCCATGCTTACTTATCCTTAGATTTGTTTTTTAAGGATAGTTGAATTCACCAATCCATTCGTGGTTTAGATAGTTCAGCCTAGCATTACTGATGAGATTTCTGCGGATCGAAACAGCGCTGTCTGGGATTTAATCACGACTGCAGTAAAAGACACCTCGACTTTGCAAATGACCACTTTGGGAGACTCGTTCATCTTTGATTTTCATGAAATTAGTCTTCTGTCGATCCCAGGAATGGTGTTCTCGTGAGGAAAGAAGTCCTTACTTACTTACTGAAACTTGTCCAATAGTCCAATAGTGTCGTGCACTCGTCTCCAGCTAGGTACAGGGAACTACCACGCGCAAACTACTCATAGTAGAGTTTGGTTTTACAAATAACCATACATAAGAGAGTAAAAGCACTAGGGGCTGGGATTTCAATATTGCTGAAATACTAAGCAGTAGATTCTGGACCATCCTTAAGTGAGTGGGGGTGGACGGATGCACATAGTAACAGTATGGGGAAGATTTGATCTCAGGGCACTCTGCCACGAGGGGGCCATGGTGGAATTCTATTCGTGGTTCATCCTAGCATCACTCATGATACCTATGGCTGGCTTGAACATATTTGTTTCGAGATAAGACAAAACCATTTCCAGTTTGAAGTTGAAATTTCTAATTACAATTTGGAATTTATTTACTGTGAAATATGTAATACAAAGTTTATGAGTTGTGAAGACCACTATTTGTTTTGAAAGGTACAACTGGAACCTCTGGCGTAGAATACATGCCAAACAAGCAATTTCACCAATCACTATAAATGCAATACTCTTCTTGACGCGCATTTCACCAATCAAGTTGGCGGTTTCAATAAATAAAGAAAACAGTTTTCTTTTTTTCACTCTTGGGCATTTTCTACTATATACAGTGTTTCCTTTTTCATGAACCCACTATCATATGTCTGTTTTTTGAATGCAATTCCGAATATATTTGAAACTTCAGTGTATACGCAAAAATTCCTCCAAATTTAAACTTATTTTTGGGAGACTTGTGTTTTAAACAAGAATCGTCCGGAAACTGGTAACGTTAATAACAGACAACATGACTGTTCAGAAATAGTCAATAACGAATGTATTGTTGTTGCAGTGCCAGGCCAAGTTGCCTTTGACACGCAGTCATTGACTAAGTTGAACCATTAGGAGTGAGTCGTAGTAACGTTTTCAGAATTCTTTATCGATAGATATCAACAACTACCAAATGAAAATAGTTTATGAATTGAACCAAGATGATTTCGCCAGAACAGTGGAAATTTCTGGCATCCTCTGCTTTGTTGTACACCACATGTTTCGAATGAATGTACATTTTATCTGAACAGGTGAGTGAATCGTCAACATTTCAATTCATTCAAATCTTGATATGTCACGCTGTCACACCCAATATTTCGAAACACTGAAAGTTTGGGCAGGAATTTTTTGTAATCATATCATAGGATCAATCTGCTGCATCCTAGATGCAGCAAACTACTGAAGATAATTACCAGGTACTGTAGGGCTAATATTCACCAGAATGTGATGGGGAATAGAGGTTCGTTTATTTCATTGTGAGCAAGTTGATGGTGCTCAGTTCAAACGTTTGGTAAAGTAAATTTATCTGTTTGGTCCCACTGTTTAGATCAAAATTGAATATAAAAAAGTCGATACTGCTTATCGTTGTAATTTAAAAAATTTTACAGGGATATATAACTGAAACACATTTCAAATAAGTTGGACAATTATCTCTCTTTTTGAAATTTCTGACTTATGGGTTATTATGGAAATGTAACCCCCTAAATATTAAGTTGACGTGTTTTACGACTCTTTACGGTCTCAGGGTGGCTCGTTTTAACGGTATAAGTCATATTTATGTATGAGCTGTGTTATACATCTATCAAAGAGTGAGTTATCTCTATATATCCAGGACTCTCTCTCTGTTTATATATCCGTTAGATTACTATTATCAACTACAGAAATGCTGGTAAGTAACTTATATAACACGAATTCAAGCAATTCATTGTTCTGTAATTCCTAAGAATCGTCAAATCTTGGATATGTAATATTTCGGAAACTATAACGAGATGGCAGTGTATAATCGATACTTTTCAAAGTGTCCTGTCGCAATTTTTCTTTCTAATCGGAAAGTGACTGAACGACGTTGTATATGAGTCTGTTTCTCAACCGTGCCAAAGAATGTAGAACTGCACTTCCTTAATAACTGAAAAAATGTTTCGATCTCTTTTTAAAAATAATCCGTAGTAAATAAATAACTACAATTGAAAATTCTTAGCTGTCAGCTTCTTTGAGTACATCTATCTGTCAAAAGTTCTCCGCATAGTGAAATTATTTTTAGAGATTATACAACTTTGAATACAAACGAAGACTTTTCAACAATTGGTTTTTCAAAAATAGGCTTACTTTGTGGAAAAATTATGAAAGAAATGGTTATCAGACATTTTCCTTCAGGTGATATGATGAAATTGATATTTTATACTATAAAATCAGTTACTAAATAATCAAACTATTTAGTTTTTCCTCTATAGAGGATAGATAGATTCTCTATCAAGTACTAAAAACAAAGCCTCGTTTTGATCATTACATATTATTTATATCATGAAAATATACATGTCACATTCTCTTGTTGATGAAATCAATTAACCAGTATACTCACATTCAAGGTACATTGTGGTGAGGTCAGGGTTGGAGGTTCATCATCAATGTTGTTGATAACAAGATATATTGTTTTGATATATTGTTCGTTATATACATTGAATCTGTAGGAACGTTGTTCTGGTTGTTCGTAATCAAAATACTCATTCGAATAAAATATATATTTTCCGCCTTCCTGTTGGAATTGATAGTTGATTGATGGTGTTGTGAGAAATCTTACTGAAGGTTCACTGGAAACTGAAAATAATGAACAAGACATAACTGAGTGAACAAATGAATGAAAATAATAATAGTTAATTAACCACACAATAAGTACATAGTGTGATATTCCAAATTTCATGACGTTTTTCTTTATGGAATATTCAACAACTTCACACCTTTTAGGTTCTGAATATATTTGAAATATACATACTTCCACCGAATGAATATTTTTCAATGAGTTATTTTATTATACAAAATCATATCATTTACAGTCAAATTTCTAAATTTGTCCATGAAATCAATTGAATTTTCATTATCCACAATCGAAAGTGTTCAACAAATCTGTTTTCTTTCCATGTTTTTTACCACTTTTATTTGTAACTAACGTTACTGCAACGAACATTTTTGAAATAATACAGTAAACTCGAGTTTGTTTGAAGGTGGTTGACAATGTTTTGTGGTGTATTTCATCAGTTCGGACTTCCATTGTCCAATCTGATATAAATTGATTGGAAAACCCTGAAAAAACAATTACAAAATTAATAAGGTTAACCGAAAATAATAATTTTATTAAACAAAAACTGAATTTACAAAATATTAACATACAAGCTACAACCAAACAAATAAAATTAAAATATTAATAAAAGCTGAAAAATAAAGATTAAAAAAATTATTATTAGCAAAAAAAAAACAAATTGAAAAAATTAAAGAGGTTTCATACCAAGTTATGTCACGACGCTTCGATTGTTAGTATCCACAATCGTCTTAATATTTTAATTTTATTTGTTTG
>WOGN01001445.1:0-19287 GCA_015342105.1 Leptinotarsa texana
GCAACGTCTAAATTGGTAGCAAATTGCCAAAAAAAACTCCTCGATTGGAAGGCTCAACAGAATGTCTTTGGTCTGGATTCCTGGCCATATTGGCCTGGAAGGCTATGAGGCTGCTGACCAGAACCTGTCATTGGCATCGCTTTAGGCTTTGCCAAATAAAGATTATAAAGATTGAACACCTGGATGGCAAGAAGATTTATGTACTTTTGGCAGAATCTTCCAGGATTGTTTCACTCCAAGGCGTTTATTCACCCTTCGAAGCTTGATACCAAATTGTTGAACTACAGTAGGGATGAACTACGATGTCTAACAGGTTTTCTCACAGGTCACTGTCATTTAAATCATCATATGCAGAAACTTGGACTGTCCGAAGACAGTGTGTGTCGCCTCTGTCTGGAAAATGACTTTGTGCCTGCCCCGCTGTGGTTCGAATCAGGTTTTTAGAGTTCGACAGAGCTGTACTCTCACCATCTGACCTGAAAGACAACTCACCATACAAACGTATCCGCTTCGTTAATAATCTGGGTTAATTTATGTGAATATGTGTTGGCCACAATAAACCCTTGCGGGGTGCGGTGGAGCTCGAATAGACCCACTCACATTAGACCTAACCTAACTCAACAGTCATCACAGGGGCCACAAAATATTTATATTGATAGTTCACATCTGCCAGATATCCCGTGACGGCTAAAAAATTTTATCTATTTTGCCTGATTCGCTGAGTAAACTTGTTTTGTCTATCCATCCTCAGATTAAAATTATACAAGTTGAAGGTAAACCACAAAAATTACCTACAGTTCGCTTCCATTTGCTCTCAGTTCCATGAAATATGTTTATATTTTGTTTCATTATCTAACCGCGGTTTAACGTCGTTCTGCATGAATTAATAGTTTCGCGAATGTTTTTCCGTGTTTCATGACTTTTTTCCTCGACACTTGGGCGGTGACGTTTCTCTCAAAGCCAAACAACTAAAAATAATTGCTCATAATGCTATACAGAAATAAAAAAGAATTGTAGTAAGCTGTTCGCGTGGGACATATTTATTTCGGGTGTGGACTCGTTTGAGTGATGAGATTTAATTGGTTCAACGTATGAAATGACATAGTGGCGTGTAATTATATTTCTAATCAACTTTCATTAATTAGGAAAAAGTAGCACAAATTGATGACTACAAAAATACAGTTTATATTATATGTTCTTTGTGGAGATACATTTACTGGAGTTCATCTTTCACTGCCTGAACCACTGTACATGCTGTTTTTGGCGAGTGGATTGGCTTGGGATGTGAGAATGTCAGAATCATTTGTGGTTCTGTTATTCCCTAACTGAATGCCATCCCAACGATGGCTTGATCCTAAAGTGTGTTTCCGTGCCGAGAGGATGAATGACATTGAGCCTATCAGCTGTCTCCACGTAATCTTCGATATACCGGGCGAGATACAAGGCGTAGCATCGACTTGTCACGGTAATGTCGAACTTACGACTTCAACTGACCTCCAGTAAATTTAATTCAGAACCGAGTCTACAGAGGAAACGGATGTCGAGTTTACGACTTCAACTGACCTCCCTGTAAATTTAGTTCAGGAGATGAATGTAGAGTTTACGACCCCAACTGACCTCCTTGTAAAGTTAGTTCAGGAGCGAGAGCTTCTTAACTCCCCAACTATTGATCCAATAACTGAACCTACAAAAAAAGGTTTGGTGGTGCACCCAGGAAACGACTGAGTCGTCTCCTCACGAGCGGGATACCTTATCAGCTGTCTCTACGGAACTTTCGAGATACCGGGCGTCCTCTCGTCGTAGCATCGCCTTGTCGTGGTAATGTGGGGCTCTGCCGTAATTGACCTTCTTTCCCTAGCTACTCATGAAACTTTTATGGACAGAGTAAACTTGAAAATTCTTTCTGACGCTGAGTCTATAGAGGAGATGGATGTCGTGCTTACGACTCAAAGTGACCTCCCTGTAAATTTATATCAGGAGCGAGTCTACAGTGGAGATGGATGTCGAGTTTACGACTCCAACTGAACTCCCTATAAATTTATATCAGAAGCGAGTCAATAGAGGAGATGGATGTCGAGTTTACGACTCCAACTGACCCCCCTGTAAATTAAGTTCAGGAGCGAGAGCTTCTCAACTCCCCAACTCTTCATCCAATGACTGAACCTACAAAAAAAAGGTTTGGTGGTGCAGCGAGGAAACGAAGTCGTCTCCTCAAGAGCGGGCTACCTTATAAAACCGCCTTGCACCAAATTCTTGAGCGGCTTACTCAGAATCTGTCTCAGGTGGGGGGGGACAAACCCCCTATGAGCAAGTTTAGCAAACGTTTACGCTCAAGTGATGATTCACCAAAACCAGAGGCGAATAGCCCTGCACGGTTGAATCTAAGGCATCGTTAGGTGTAGGTGACATGCAAAAACCCTCATATGGGAAGGTTGTCGCGGGTTCGACAGAGCCGTACTCTTGCCATCCCTGAACGACTCAGTTTCTTTTTAAGCCGCTTATATTATCTTTACTTCTATGTTGGTTTGTTTAGACTCAACTCCTTTGAACTCGATTTTGACTAATTTTGAACGGACAGATGTACTGTAAACTTTATACACTTATCAAGAATCGGTGACAATACAATAGTTTCATAAGTTTATCTCATTATCCTGATCAGGATTGCCAGGATTAAATAATTTCCCCACACACTCTCTGTGTGAGAGTGAGACAACACTGTCTGTGCATGTGTATATATCATGTTACAAAAATATGTTGTTTTCGTTAACCAGCTCTCGCACCCCTACGAACGACAACCCTCAGAAGTTGAAACTTGTGCGCGCTAGGGACTAGCGAGGTCCTACCTTTTAACGTGTGATTCCTAACACATGTTGGAAGATAGCACGTTCAGCCTGCGGCTCGAACCACCGACTCACACAGTAGTCGATTGTGAGAGTGAACAAAGCACCCACGTCGTACCGTCCAACTACCGACCTGTATGTTATATATCAAAACAAATGGGCTTGAAATAGCAAGCCAAACTAAACAGTAGATAATAAATAATAATTTAAAAAACTAAAAAGATACGCTTTTATAGCAACACAAACTAAAAAATAATTCGAAACTAATTTGAGATTGTGTTCAACATCGATAATAAGTACTATGGCTTGATGTAACTGATGACTTTTAATAAATCTGAAATCAGAAAATATCGGTTTACGAAAAAAAAATTTGTTGTAAAAAAGAGGTTAGGTTAGGTTAGATCCAAAGGGTGTGTGGGTCTATTCGATCCTCCAGCTCAAACCGCAAGGTTTTATTGTGGCTCCCACCTATTCACACTCTACCAAATAAAGCCATCATCTTAACGAAGCCCATTAGTTAGTATGATGAGTGGTCATTCTGGTGATTCGGTATGTGCTTTGCTGTGTCATTATTTTACAAACAGAGGCAACTCACACTGTCTTCCGATAGTCCGAGTCTCTGCATATGATGATTCAAATGAAAGTGACCTGTAAGAAGGCATGTTAGACATAGTAGTTCAACAACTGTTTGGTATCAAGTTTCGAAGGGTGAATAAACGCCTTGGAGTGAGCCAATCCTGAAAGATTCTGCCAGAAGTCCATAAATCTCCTTGCATCCAGGTGTTCAATCTTTTTTTGGCAAAGCCTGCGATGCCAATGGCAGCTTATGGTCCAATGAAGCTGCTTGCAGCATCCTTCTTTGCAAGGGAGTCAGCAGCCTTTCAGGCCAGTATGGCCAGGAATCTAGACCAGAGACAATCTGTTAAGTCTTTTTATCTAGGAGAGTCGTTTTTGTCAATTTGCTACCTATTTAGACCTTGCTCGGTAGAAGCCAAGAACTTCCAACGCCGCTTGACAGCCCGAGAATATTTTTTTTGAATTGCGTATGAGGTTGGATTCTTCCAATCTCTCCGCACACAATTCAATAGCATAAATTTCCGCTTGAAATACAGTCGCATAGGTTCCTAGGCTCCTTACCAAGAAGTATTTATAATAATATATATTTAACACCCAACGTTTTTTTAATCCGAGTCTCTACGTATGATGATTCAACTGACAGTGACCTGTAAAAAGGCCTGTTAGACATCGTAGTTCATCCCTACTGTAGTTCAACAATTGTTTGGTATCAAGTTTCGAATGGTGAATAAACGCCTTGGAGTGAGCGATTCCTGGAAGATTCTGCCAGGAGTCCATATATCTTCTTGCCATCCAGGTGTTCAATCTTTGTTTGGCAAAACCTAAAGCGATGCCAATAACAGGTTCTGGTCTGATGAAGCTGCTTGCAGCACCCTCCTTTGCAAGGGAGTAAGCAGCCTTCCAGGTCAGTATGGCCAAGAATCTAGACCAGAGACAATCTGTTATGTCTTTCTATCGAGGAGTGCTGTTTTTGTCAATTTACTACCAATTTAGACGTTGCTTGGTAGGAGCCAAGAACTTCCAACGCAGCTTGACTGTCCGAGAATATTTTTATTGACTTGTGTACGACGTTGGATTGTTCCAACCTCTCCGCACACAATTCAATAGCGTAAATTTTCGCTTGAAATACAGTCGCATAGGTTCCTAGGCTTCTAACCAAGTATTTATAACTATGGATGTTCAGCACCCAACGCTTTTTTACAACATTTTTTTTGTAAATTGATTTATTCTGATTTAAGGATCATTAGTTACACCAAGCCATAGGACTTATTGATGTTGAACACAATCTTGAATTAGTTTCGAATTATTTTTGAGTTTGTGTTGCTATTGAAGCGTGTTTTTTAGTTTTTTAAACTATTATTCATTTGTTGAATGAAATTGGTGTGACTTCACACCTGTCATAGTATTTTATTCCCATTTATTATAGAATGGAATAAATTTTCAAGCAGTTTTTTTACAAATGAATAAAATCTGTTTTTGTATGAGTTGCAGTTCTGCATTCAACTCATTGCCCATAGTTAATCATTACCTATTTCTAGTCGGAGAAATATTGGCAGAGCCGTCGAAGAATGAGATCATTTTCTTAAAAAATCGCTTATGTCACGATCGAGAATCGCCGACATTTCGGCTTCTCAAACCCTGAAAATTTATGAGCGAATCGATTCGATAGCGAACCCGAAAGATTCAGTCAGTAGTCATTTCTACCTGGGGAAATATTCATGCAAGGTAAGCGATTCAAGTCACGTCACAGTTTATATTTACTTTTTTTGAAAATGTTATTGATATTTATTCAAAAAACAATAGGACGCGTCAGTTGAAGCGCCTGGCAAAGAATTGAGGCCTGTTTGTCACCAAGATTTTAGTTTCAATACCTTGTGTATCTCCTTATCATTTCGCAGTCATCCAAATCCCTGAATATTTTAGAATGAATTATAGCAAAATCTAATATTATATCACAAACATAAAACAACTACTACTTACGATTTTAAAAACATTTATATTAATTGAACAAATAATAATCTGAAATTAATAAATTAAAAAACTCAAATGTTGCTTCCCACAAATGTGGACATCATTAAATGAAAAAAGTTCTACAATTTTTTTCAATTGTTGAAAGTTATTTTTGTATGATAAAAATGTTAAGATAAAATGTGAAGAAACAATCTTTAGAGTCGTAGGGGGCTGTAGAGAGCCGTAGGGAACTGTGTGGCATGGTTAAGTTGTTAGAAACGCAAGTTTCTAAATGCACAAAATGGATGAACTAATAATGTTGTTTCTCAGCACCAAACTCATGGAATACAGGTATTTTTTTTATATGGTTACTCTGAATCGATTAAAAGCCTGGTCATAAAATCGACACTTTTTTATTACCTCTCCTTTTCATAGTTCAAACAACAAAAATATTATAAATTTGATATATTCGCATAGAAAATAAGGTACACTTTCATAATATCGAACAAATTTGTCATCAACAAATAATATTCATTTATTTTTATATTTACGAATAGATCGGCTTCATAGACAGACGTTATCAAAAATTATAATATTTTTCACGTTGTTTGCAAAAGGTTAACACTATCATTGTCAAATGTCTGGTTAATTTTTCGGGCTCTTTCGGTAGCTCTTTGGTTCAATTCGAATTAAAAGAGAAAAATTAGCCAAAAATCGCCTAACAATATCATATTTTTTTTGTAATTGTCCAATTTATTCATTCAGTCAACATTCAATCAAATATTTAGTTAAATTCAGTTAAATAATTAGATTACGTGAATAACTATTTTTGAATTAATTTTTGAATTAATCAAAAAGTCGAGAATTACACCTAAGCATAGAATATGCTTGTATTGTGCCTATTCTCCCAATTTGAATGAATCCTTACGACTATAGAAAACAAAACAAAAAGTTTTCTTATTATAGATTATATAATATATTGGAGTGAGAAGGTAAATGCAATGGACCAAAGAAAGGAGTGAGAGCGGGTATTTCATGAATGAATACTCCTTGGAATTTTCGTATGATATAAATTTGTGTCAGTTTTGTACTAGGGGATTCAAAAGATATTGTTAAACATAATAGATAATAAGCTGACAAAAGGCAGAAAATTGAAATTTGGAAAAAATTATTAGCATCAATGTATAGAGTACGAAATTCTCTATTGATCAGTATATACCATAACACCCTGGAATAAATATTTATTAAGCTACAAGACCGCATGACATTAAAACGGACAAAACTTTTGAACTAAGCAACAATAAATTGAAAAAACAAAAAAATATGCTGAACTTCTTGGTATAGAAGTCGAAGAACAGATTTCTACTTAAAAATAGTCTTTAGCTTATCTCTTTTTTGTATGGTTACCTATAAAAATATTTTTAAATTAATCCCCACTTTTTAATAGGAAAAGTTAGATACGACCTCAGTTATTTATACCTAACCAATGGATCATTTTTTTGTGAATTCAGTCAAATGGTATTTATATGGTTTTACAATTAGTCAACCCTTTAAAAAAGTTATAGTGTAATTAACAAGTAATAACAAATCAAGAGGGTGTTTATACATTTTTAGGTTCTTTATATTACATCTGAAATATTTTTCATTTGATTCAGTTATTTAAACTCTAAGGCTATTTTCAAAATATCATTACTATCCATAAAAAACCATTTCGATAAAAATAGTCAACAAAACTAAACGCATGCCTATTCATTTCCAAAAACAAACTTTCCTGTGGTTTAACGAAAAACAGATTTTTAACAAGCGTGTTTTTCGTTTTATATCACGAATTTTATAGTGCAATAACAAGAATCTTAATTTTACAGATAAAAATTTGAAAGTTGACCAACTTAACAAAGTTGTTAATTTAATATTCAGTATTAGTATACCACAATACACATTTGGAGTTACTTTCTTAGCTGTTTTTCAAATTTTATCTCATTTTACTATTAGGTAAATTATATTGCTGAATTACTTTTCAATATCATGCTTTTCTTCTTTTATCCCTCAGCAACCAGTTGGCAAATTTCATTACTACTTCCTCAAAGGATCCTAAAAAACGCTTTTCATTAAGACTATCAGCTATACTACTGAATGGAACCGTAAAAATTTACAAAGAGAAGGTTCTTCTTCTTCAAGGTAGGAATCTTCCTTATTTTCAATTCTACAAAACACTTCAGTCTAATAAAGATTTCTCATTTTTTATATTCTTTCATTTGCAGGTCAGGTTATTTCTGCTTTACAGATTATTCATATTCCAAGTGGTTCCAAAGTTAGGTAAGGTTTTCAAAATGAAAAATGATAGGACACATTACCAACTTATTAATATTTGTTATAGATTAACTTCGGTCCATGCAGAAGGTAAGTATTAGAAATCTAATTTTTATAAAAATGTTTGTATGCAATTCATTATCTATCATGGTATCAACAATTACAATATTTTTCATTCGTGTCTGCTTTTAATTTCTTTTCTCAGGTCATTCTATTTCAAATTTATCAGCTTTGAATGTGCTTGAAAATTGATGATTATTTGAATTGTATTGTCAACACTGCCTTGTAGTATATTTTGTAGACATTTTCAATAAACATTTCAATGTAGATGAATATATTTTAGTTCTGCCTAATGCACAAAAATCACAAAGATAACATCTCAAACTCAACTCAAAATTCCTATCCCGTCAACAGCACAAACTAAAAACTCGATTCTTTATAATAGCAAAAAATATTTCAATCATCTCATCTCAGAAAGTTAACCTGCTACAAACAGTTTCGAAAAAGAGTAAAAAAACTTCTGCTAGATAAAACAGGAATTTCTTTCAGATGACTTCGCAATTTATAATTGCAACTTATAAAATTTTTTATCACAGACTTTAACCATAGAAAAAGTAATTTTTATGTAATCCATTTAATTCCCACAGGACTTTTTGAAACTCCTCCAACTCCAGTAGTGAAAATCAAAACAAAACGAGGCAAAAAACAAATTACTGAAACACCCACCGCTGTAGCATCAATACCAGAAATAGGGTTTCGAGAAGAGGAATTGCAGTTGCCAGAAATTGAAGCTTTCATTCCCCAAGCTACGAGCGACTTGATTTCTCTGAGAGAAGAGGCACCTCGAAGAAGTGTAATTCACAGTATTCAATTTTTCTGTTTTTTCATATGGAAAATAGCTTCTGTTCAAATTTCTCACCTTTTCTGATTTTTTTTTGAAGCCCATGAAACGTATATTTGATTCAAATTGTAAATTATAGTAATGTCAGACAATTGATGATTTTTTATGTTATGTTATGTTTGAGATTTTCAAAATGTAAACCAACTTTTGACATTGGAAAATTAAATATTATTCATATACGAAATTGGACTAAGAGGTATTTTCCATCAAATTTACGTTTTTTTAACAGGAAGAACATGCATTGGAAGAAGAAGGTTTTGGAGTATTAACAGGAAAAGAGTTGGAAATGGAAATAGATTCACTATTTCCTAGGTGAGATATATAAATGTTTACAACCACTTTAAATAAATATTTAAAAATATATTTAGTATTTCCACAAATTTTAATTGGGAACTTTGTTCATTTATTTGTTTGTTAAGTCAGTTTGATGAATAATGATTTTAATTCCTGAAAAGAGATAAGTTTTTGTAGGTATCTCTAAGGCGATCTTTTCATGCGATCATTTCTGAAATGAAAATATATCAATCAATAGCGAATTTTATGTTAAATATACAGTGCATTTCTTTAATGCCCCCTTCCTTTAGTTTTTGAATGCATCGAATGAAATTAATGCATGAATACTTTTATTTTGAAGTGAAATTGACAGATGAAACTTTCAAAAAAAAATAAATGGAAAGAGGGTTCTTGTGACACATTATTTTGAAGCTCTTGACGAATACTTCACAACCACAGAATATAATGTCAGTATCTTCA
This sequence comes from Leptinotarsa texana, assembly GCA_015342105.1. Taxonomy (NCBI): domain Eukaryota; kingdom Metazoa; phylum Arthropoda; class Insecta; order Coleoptera; family Chrysomelidae; genus Leptinotarsa; species Leptinotarsa texana. Next base: position 9,331 of record WOGN01001445.1, read on the forward strand.
ACTACTAGAAAATTACGGAACTTTTAATAGTTGCCTGAATACATTGACATTTAACTACATAATATAAGGAAATAAGCTTGAGGTCAGTTCAAAAGATGCTCGAAATGGTTGCCTTGAACTTCTTGACATATGAACAGCCTATCCAATATTTCACGCCGAACATTTTACAATACAGTAACGTCAATATCTCTATAAATATTTATTATTCTCTGCTGTATATTCAATATTGAAGCAGGTTCAGTTTCGGTATCAAAAATCTGGCGAGCAGGCTGGCCAATCCAACCAATCCTGCCGAAATGTTAATTTTTTCTGGGTATTGGGTATAATAACTTAATAAGTAGACTGTTCAGGATTTACTACCATCTCACCAATTATTTGCACTTGCTGTTCTTCCATAATGTACGGATGACCTGGGGGCTTTTTGTTATGTACACTAGTAGTTGTGAATTTGGATACAAGTTCCCTCAAATATTTTCTACAGATAGGTCGATTCGGAAAACGTTTGTTGAAAATTCTTTTGGTTTCGTAAAAGTTACGCGTCACACCGTAAATAAATATCGCCTCAATTTTTTCTTTCAATGGACGAGAATTTTAGAGATTTTTGACGTGGAACTTTTCTGTTAGTGAAACCGAAAACTAAATGAGAATATTCTGTTTATACGTTTCATACGAACGACATAAACGTTTCATACGAACGACAACTATCAGAAGTTGAGAAACTTGTGCGTGCTAAGGATTAACGAGGTCTTACCTTTTAACGTGTGATACCATTTTTTGTCTTATTTATAAACAAAAAATAAGTTAACAAACCTTATCGGGTTGTTGGAATCGCCATATGGCAGATAAAAAGGAATCGACATTAATGTGTTTGTCTTTAGGAAATTAAATATTCCGCCATTTTGTAGTAGGTGAAGTTATTGACTTTATATTCTATGGTTGTGAAGTATTCGTCAGGAGCTTCAAAATGATGTGTCACCAGACCCCCCTTTCTATTCATTTTTTTCACAGATGGCGCCCAGTCGCCATCTTGAAAGTTTCATCTGTCAATTTCACTTCAAAATGAAGTATTCGTGCATTAATTTCATTATCCCAAATTTCAATTTTTTGAGTTGACTCGTTCAAAATATAAAGGGGGGGGGCATTAAAGAAATGCACTGTATAATACACGCAAAATGATTGTTGTTGTATTGTTATGAAATAATTCGGTTCTCATTTCATCATCTTGAGTTCCAATATTAATAAAAACAAACTTATTATTTTCTTTTTTCAAATAACCATGTCAAAAACTAAAATGAATAATATGGAGAAAATAATTTTTGAAATTTGTTTTATACTTTCAGTTTTTTACTCATAAGCATTGAGTCGGTTTAAAGATCTCTCACATATGATTTTTAGAAGTTGTCATATATAAAGAACAATCAGTCGTACTGCCAATTGGGGAACTATCAGTACATATCAGAATAATAGTAATATGATGTGTGTCTAAAGAACAGTTAGACGTTATACAAAAAAAACAAAAACATACTAATTTGTAAACTGTCCAGTGAAAATCTCATAATGAATTGTTGCTTGAATTAGTTATGGACATTCATCAAGTATCAAAATTCTATCGCATCTCAGTTTATAATAAATCTTTTATTTTCAGAAAGAATTGCAAAAATTTCTCCCAATGTTTGTATCTTAACTCTTCCTATTATTCCAGAGTTCGTGCTGAACCAGTTGCTCCTTTAACCTCTTCCTCACCATCAACTCCCGCCCAAGTTATGGAAGTAGTTGCACTTGTTCATGCTGGTAGAGGTATTGAATTGAAAAAAAAACGATTTTATCAATATCTTATGTAGTCCAAATTAAATTATTTCATCGATTGATTATTACAAATAAGTACGAAACAAACATCCCTCCCACACACCAGAACTGCCACCCTCTTCTCAATGTGCGTTTCTCCAACCAAGTTAGCATGAAATTTCACGTGAATGTTTCCCCTAATTTCAACAGAGTAGTAAACAATGAGCTGTTTGGTATGGGACTTTTGTCTCTGCTCCTAATCTCACTGTTCCTATTTCCAGGCTTTCGAAAGCATCATGTATTGGTTTCAACAAATTCAAACATTAGACATTTCTGGTCTCCGAAATCAGGTATGTGTCTTCCTTTAAACAATTAGTTAACGGGAAAAAGTAAAGTCAGAACCTATTGTTTAAAAATCTGTTTAAAATCTGTTTTTCCGTTAATCAGCTGTCGCTCCCATACGAACGACAACTCTCAGAAGTTGAGAAACTTGTGCGAGGTAAGGACTAACGAGGTCTTACCTTTTAACGTGTGATTCCTAACACGGAATTAAATGAATTAAATTAAATGAAAATGAATTTTAAAAAACTGACAATAAAATCAGTTTTTACAACTGCCTATTCGCTTCAAAAAGTGCTGGATAACCCTGAAGAGAAAATAATAACATATGAATAGTCAGGAATATATGAAAAGCGCTGTGAGGACGTGGAGAAAAAGTATATTGGTAATGTTAAATGAGACATTTGAACACGTTTCAAGGAACACGCAGAACTTATCCGATTTCAGAAATAGAAAGTATGAATTGTCGCTCAGGTCACCTTCCAAAACAGCTTTAGATTGAATGAGCATTATTTGAAATTGTTTAGTCCGGAATGTGACGCAAAATTTTTAGATTCTTTCGAAAGTCTGGGAGGAGCAAAGTGAATGAAGAAAGGTCTCTTTCCAAACGGGCTATTGTTTATTTTTATTCGAATTGCTCTAAAAAATTTGCGAGAATATTCACGTATATTCTCGCTAATTGTACTCAAAACATCATTGATGTGTGACTAAAAGTAATGTTAGATATAAATGTTGAATATAAATAAAATAATTCAGAATTAGTATAGTTCATCTCCTGATGACGCCCACTTAGCTGATGAAACGCACCTCAATTAGAGTTTTGCAAATCTAGTAATCGGAAGCAATGTTTGTTTTGGACTTATTCTATGCCAGAGGGTACAGTTTTATGTTGCAGTAATAACAAATAACGATTGGAATATTATGACAAGTATTTTAACCCTACTTGAACAAATAGCAATATTAGAAATTCATGTTATCTGAATTGTGGAGAAAACAATCTTTCTACTATGCATGATAATCAAGCATTTTTCACAAATAAAATTTTTATTTATACGCGTTTTGCTAACACCGTAGCCTCATCGTTAGTAATGGTACACACATCTGTTATCACATTTACCGCCAACCAGTTAAGTGAGGTAGTTTAGGATAGGTTAGGTCCAAAGTGAGTGGGTCTATTCGACCCTCCACCGCAACCCGTAAGGGTTTATTGTGGCTCAGTCCAACAACTGTTTGGTATCAAGCTTCGAAGGGTGAATAAACGCCTTGGAGTGAGCCAATGCTGAAAGATTCTGCCAGAAGTCCATAAATCTTCTTGCCATCCAGGTGTTAAATCTTTGTTTGGCAAAGCCCAAAGCGATGCCAATGACAGGTTCTGGTCCGATGAAGCTGCTTGCAGCACCCTGTTTTGCAAGGGAGTCAGTCGTCTCATTGCCTTCCAGGCCAGTATGGCCAGGAATCCAGACCAGGGACTTCCTATCGAAGAGAGTCGTTTTTGACAATTTGCTACCAATCTCTCCGAAAACAATTCAATAGTGTAAATTTCCACTTGAAATACAATCGCATAGATTCCTAGGCAGGTTGATATCGCTGCCCTGGGTCGGCAACTGAAAACATCTGCACCAGAACCGGAAGGTGTTTTTGATCTATTGGTGAACCAACAACTATCTGCTCTTAATATTTCCTCCTCCCGGAGGAGTACTCTCTACTCGGGAACATTATAAGATAGTTCGTAGTCAGTTGGAGGCATGAAGTCAGAAGTCATTTCCAGAATGCTGTGACTTCCAATGTCAACCAACATTCTGTTGCACTCTGCATTAAATTGATTTATGCAATTGGCAATGTGCACAAGTCTACATGCAGTCCATCTAGCCTCTGTATTCAAAAAAATGTAGAGAGGAGGTAGATCTAGAAGGATCTCCATGGCCGCTGATAGTGTAGTACTGATGGCCAGACAAGCCCGTCTCTGTAAGCCAGAGAGCTTCGCCTGGGCCGTTTTCTGTAAAGCCTTCTGCCACTAGGCAATTGCACCATAAGTGATCATTGGTCTGACAATCGTTACATAAATCCAATGGATTTGTTTGGGATCTAAACCCCAAGTTTTACCTCAAATCCTTCGACATGGCCATAGGGATAGTCTGGCTTTGTGTTATACTTTTTCCGTTCCAGGTGAGTTTTTTATCAAAGGCAATGCCAAGATATTTCACTTCCTTTCCAAATGGAATGAACTCACTATTGAGGGAAAATGGCGTTAGATCTCCCAATTTTCCCCCTCTGGTGAAGAGGATTAAGTGACGTAACTACTACTGTTTTGTATAAGAATTGTATACCAGTGTATGTACTGTTACTACCAATGAAGCTAGTGTTAGGGAAACGCGTCCAGAATAAAAATTTTATTTGTGAAAATTGCTAAATCACTACCACAGATAGTTTTTATGTTTTATAAGGTGTTGGCTCTATGTCAACTCTTTAGACTCTATGTCTCTCTTTAGTCTTTCATTCTATATTGAGCCTAGAAACTCAGACTTGGGGAGTGAATCATTACACATGCGTCATCAGTACCTGACACGGTAAAACACATATTTTATTCTCTACTTCTAGTGAAAAACCAAAGGCAAACAGTTAACATTTGCTTTTATTTAGAGAGAGCTTTCGTTTGGATGATAGCTTGCAATTGGTTCATAAAAGAGAGATAGCTTTTACAAAGTTTAATGCTCTGCAATTTATTAGATTTTGAGAGCAATTAATAACATTACAATCGCTTGACGGTTAAATGTTAGTAATACTACATAAATAGTTATTTTCATAACTAATAAACTGGAAATATTTCACATTCCCTAGTAAATACTTTTTATATCCTAATTATAAATTTTAACTTGAAATTGAGAATCGTTCTATCTAATGCTCTGCATACTGGAATATTTTAATTGACATCTATCAGAGTTGTAATATGGAATCTAAAATGTAATGTATTTACAGAATAGGTTGATAAATTGCTGATGAATTTTATAAAATTGTCCCAAAATTTACTTTCGGTAAATTTCATTAATAAAAGTAATTCCTCAATAAAAGGTTGAGTCGTTCTGATCAGTACCCAAGTCATTTCATTTTTAATACTTTGTCGACTGATAATAAGGATGCAATAACCGTACTGTACGAATGTGATTACAGGATGAGGAATTTTAAGGAATCTACTACGGTCATTTTGAGGAAACTACTGTGGTAAGGACCAACTTTTGGTCACGGAATGAAAATGGTCTACTTGAAACATTAACTTTCAAAACGACTCAATTTGGCCATTTCTATACAAGTATTTCTTCCGTTGGCTCACATTATACAGTAAAATCCTTATGACAGAAAACTCCATTCAGAACTATCATTTCTTGACTAAAATTTTATACATCCTATCAGTCCTGTCATGCATTTCAGGTACATTGATTTCATGTTGCAATTTTCTAATTTACAGGTACAATTGTAACTAATCCTATAAGTTCTCTACATGTTGTTATACATTTATAATAATTCAAGGTAGACTTCTGTTTTTAATCCATTCTCTTTGACCATTTCTACTTATATTGATTCATTGTCTCAAAATGGTATTACTTATGGTTATCTTTGGTTTCTTGAAGTTTTTGTTTTAATGTAACCTTTTTGGTGTCCTTTCTAGCAATTACTTGAAAATTGATTCCTCTCTTCATGCTATCCCATCTATTTTTTTCCAATAATGAATTATTTCAAAAGGTTTCAGATGATTATGATAACGTTAAAAATAAGTAAAATAAATATATCAAAGTGTTATTTTGAGGTCAATCTTTTGCTTGGGTTTTTAATGAAACTTGTCATTAATCATTGTGTTTATCAGCTATGAGTTAAAAAAAATAGGATGTTTTTTTAAAAAGTAATGGAAAGTCTCTCATCCTACTTGATTGATCATATTCACGGCCAAAATCAATACTTTAGGTGAATTCCTGGAGAAAGTTCCAGAAGTTGCTGATGTGCCCAGATTTCCTGAAATGGAAATAGAACGAGTTCCTGAAATCGAAGCTCCTGGGCAACAGCCCATTCCTATGGAAATTGTGGAACCAGAAGCTTTTGCAATAGCTGCCATGGAAAAACATCTACCTACAGCGGAGATTACTCCTGCTATTCCAACAACTGAAGAAGGGCCTATCATTTCTCTCATTCCTGAAAAAGTTGATGAACCAAAAGAAAGACCAGTGCTTCAGGAAATTCAGTCTCTTACTGAACCTGTTGAAGAATTGAGAGAACAAATTGCAAAATTAAGAGAGCCTCGAAAGAAAGCAGAGGATGCAAGAAAAAAGGTGAGATATATTGAAAAATTGAAATTATAAAATATTGAAATATTAATAAACTGCATTTCATTAGGTCGGACTTCCATTGTCTGATATGATATGAAATGATTCGAAATTCCTGAAAAAAATCAATAAAATAAAAAAAAATAGCTGAAAAATAATAATTATATCAATCAAAAAAACTGAAATTGTAATGCAATAAAATTCATGCAAATTGAAAATTGAACAATTAACAAGAAATGAAAATTAGAAATTGAAAGATTTCAAGCCAAGTTACGACGTTTCGATTGTTAGTATCCACAATCGTCTTCGGGTGATGACTGAACTTATTCCTCCGAGAGATGACGATTTATGGTTTATTCGAGTACTTTCACCTATCCCCTCTTCCCTCTCTTCGCTTCACCGGTTCAGCGGGAGCTGACCGTTTGGGGGAGATGGCCGTTTTCCGCTTGATTATGGGTTTTCATTTGTTGCGTATCTCTACGCCAGCTTGGCTAACTGCGTTGTTGGACAGCATATATGCGGCTTCTTTGAATTTTCTCCTAAACTAGTGTTCCTCCTTGTGGATGATTTCAGCTTGATACCACTTGGTGTTATGTTGATGAGTTCAAACTTGCTCTGCCTGGCAAGGAAGAGAAGCCGTCACAACCAGAATTTGTACTTCCCTACATCAGAGGATTGTCTGAAAAGATAAGAAGAATTGGGTCCAAGTATAACATCAGAACCTGCTTCAGATCCGGAAACACTATCCATGGCAGTCTCACGAAAACCTGGCCACCAAAAGCTGTGATTGTGATTCCAAGAATTGTATTTACCAAATACCGGCCAACTTCCGTCAGACGGTCAGCTCCCGCAAAACCTGTGAAGCGGAGAGAGGGAAGAGAGGATAGGTGAAAGCACTCGAATTATCTATAAATAGTCATCTCTCTGGGGAATAAGTTCAGGCATCACCCGAAGACAACTGTGGATACTAACAATCGAAACGTCGTGAAGTAACTTGGCCTGAAATCTTTTAATTTTATAATTTTCATTTTTTGTTAATTGTTCAATTTTCAATTGTTGCTTGTATTTTATTTCATTGTAATTTAAGTTTTTTTGCCTAATATAATTATTATTTTTTAGCTAATTTTTTTGATTTTATTGATATTTCGATGATTGCAAATCATTTTATATCATTATAAACAATGGAAGTTCGAACTAATGATATACACCATGAAACATTGCCAACCATTTTCAAAAAAATATCAATAAACCGAATATTAAAAAAGGATACACAGTTTGGAGAACCTCTTTTCAGGTAATACATATTCAAAATTGATGTGTTTTTAGTCGATTTATTTTTTCGCCTTATCATATGATTCTTTTAAAAACTGGCATAATGCATATTTTTTGATCAACAGTAGAAATAGTTAATCAAAGGATACTGGTAAAATTCGGTTTGAAGAACTATGGTGGAATTTCATATCGGGTTTCACCCGAAAAAACAGCTCATCATATATATTGGAAATTGAATATTTTCAATAACATCCTACCAATCAATGTGGTTTGTAATAAAAACAAGGAATGCCATAATAACTATAACAATAGTAAAACATAGTAAATAGAGAACACATTAGTATAAATTATAACAATAATGAAAAATAAACAATTAATATAAATAACTATGTGCTCTTAAAATGTTTGCTGGATGTTTCAAGGTTTCAAGAGAGATGAATTTTACAGTTCTCAAAGAAATTTTGAACTGTTTGACAAAATGACCAAAAAATTTTAAAATTGTTCCTAGGGCACCAACGAAAAGACCAATGGCTTTTATTTCACCATTAATTTTATATTTCTCCTGGAAGCATTCAATGGCTGGTTCACAGATTTCTTTTTTCTTTGTCAACGTCAGCAGGTTGAGAATTACATATTCCGAATCTTATTGGTGGATCCGATATGAATGTACTATCCTTCTTTCTGTCTACTGCTTTAATACTCCTCATAAAGTTCGAATTTATCAAATAATGTTTGGCTATTAGGTGACGAATGGTGTGATATCTAGTGTTTCTCAGAAGTTGACCAAATGGACAAGATCCCAAGACTTGCGGAAGGGTTTCAGTCTCAGTACAATATCTGTACTGGTTTCCTTCTTGGGATCTACCTGGTATTCCTCTTAGGTTCACTACACATCCTGTCATTTTAACACATTTTAACATATATCATGTTCTGACTGGTTCATTTAATAGAACCTAATAATAATTGAAACTAATGATTTCATATGACCTGTCGAGTACTACACTTTATATCTAGAGTCTCTTTTTAATTGCCCATTTTATCAGTGTCAAGCCCTTAAAAGATATATGATAATTTTTGGTAAAGGTTTTTTGGTATTCTGTTTCTCCATATTTATACAAAAAATGTGGAGAACTTCCGAAGGAAGGAAGAAAGCAATTAAGTTCAAAATAAACTCTTTCCAAAGATGATGCTGTTTTCTTTTTTCAATTTATTTTTGCTGTGGCACTTTTTCCATATTGCGCATTATTTCAAGAGCATCTTATCCACCATTCAATTTAAAGAAAGTGATAGAAAAGTTAAATTTTTTTCTTCGCCAAAACATTTTTGCAATTATGTTGATTTTTTAATTGAAAGTTATTTAATTTTCTACAGTTCTCCTAAGAATTTACAGTCCTATGTTCGCTCGTTCCTGATAAGTTCCCATTATAATCCCAATGAGATTGACACCAATATTTGTCGAGGACTCCAATTCTATTAGTCGCTCTATTATCATTTCTTCAAAATTGCTGTCTAATCCTGTTTATAATTTTTTGTAGTTACCAAAAAAAAAATTTTTATATATTATGTAATTACGTTAAAAACGCTATTTACGAAGTAGTTCTATCAAAGTAGCGATATTATGACTTCCAATCTGAAGTTGAAACTCTGTGAAACCCTCATATTGTCTAGATTAGCATATTGCGATATAATCTGCGGGCCTGCTTTGATAAAATTTAATGTAAATCGATTACAAAAAATACAAAACAATTGCATTCGTCTTTCTTATGGTGTGAAAAAATTCGACTATCTCCTAAGTTCGAGGAGTCAGGTTAATTACCGATTTCTAAAACCTGGCAGCTCCACCTACTCGTTAATACACATAAATCCCTCATTTACAAAAAGCCAAATTATATTTAAGAAAGATATAAAACTTTTAAATCTCAGAATAATTCAAGGACCCGAAACCATCACACTTCTATTATTCCAAAACACTCGACAGCCTGCTTTTCTCATAGTTTTATTTACAAATCTATCAAACAATATAATGTTCCGCCCAGTGAATTTAGACACTACTCCATATATAATCTGAAGTCTTCTGGATAGATAATATATTCATGTTATGCCTTGCTCATATGGTATTCCCTTTGTCTCACTTTTGTGTATGTTTTGCTATATATTGTTACGAAATATCTAACGCCGCCGCTGACCCAATTCGACGAAGGGACTTCTACCTGACCATTACGTCACACGCACGTTGCCCCTAGGCGAT
>WOGN01001446.1:0-19283 GCA_015342105.1 Leptinotarsa texana
AGGTTTTAATATCTGTTGATACGCGAATTTACTGGATACATCGATTTTTCAAGGCTATAACAGCTTCAACTAGGATGTAAATCTAGAGAATATTTCTCTAATACTGCTGCTCTTCATGCTGACAGCAGTTGTCTGTAGACAGTTCTGTCATAAAAAAAATCAGAAATTCTAGTCCAAATATACGGAAGCGCAGAAGAGCCACATATTTTCATTATTTGTTTCCTGAAAATTACGACTTTGAATCTCGAAATTTCGACTTTTATTTCGAAATTTCGACTTTAATCTCGAAATTTCGACTTTAAAGTCAAAATTTTGAGTTTGAAGTCGTAATTACGAGATTAAAGTCGAAATTTCGAGGTAAAAGTTGAGATTTCGAGATTGAAGCCGAAATTTCGAGGTAAAAGTCGAAATTTCATGAATAAAGTTGAAATTTGGAGATTATAGTCGAAATTTCGAGGTAAAAGTCGAAATTTCAAGAATAAAGTTGAAATTTTGAGATTAAAGTCTCGATAAAAATAAAAATCAGAAATTCTAGACCAAATATACGAAACCGCAGATAGTCCACAAATTTTTATTATTTGTTTCTTGAAAATTACGATTTTGAATCTCAAAATTTCGACTTTTATTTCGAATTTTCGACTTTAAAGTCGAAATTTCGAGTTTGAAGTCGTAATTTCGAAATTACGAGATTAAAGTCGAAATTTCGAGATAAAAGTCGAAATTTCGAGAATAAAGTTGAAATTTCGAGATTAAAGTCGAAATTTCGAGATTCAAATTTGTAAATTCCAAGAAACAAATATGACCGCTGACAACTAAAACTAATAGGTAATACTTTATTTTTCAACTTGCACTTGGTCTATTATAAATATTGAAATTGAATGAAAGAGAAATTGTGGAATTGTCATGTTCAGAATGAAAATTGATTAGTGGGTAGTTATTTGTTTGAAAGGGTGTAATATTAATGGGAATTTACAAATGCAAATACTTTTCATGATAACTTGTATTATCAACAGAATAGTATTTTTAGAGAAACAAATTTGAATAGTTCTGGTAGATATTAGAATTTGGTTAATTTAAGATATTCTCAGTAAGTGCATATTAGATCTTGTATTAAATAAAAGTTGTTAAGTTTCGAAAAGTATACCTATAACGTGGAGTTTTCAACGGTCATTTTTATAATATGAGTTAAAAGAACTACAGATTCATTTAAAATCTCCCACAATATTTAGAAAAACTATTCCTGGGATATTATTCACTTTTATTGATATTATTTATTGACTAATAAGAAAAAAATATTCAAAGAAATAGAATCCCATATTTCAGAGGAATTTCAAAACTTCAATATTTACAAAAATTTGGGTTCAAAAAATGTTCTTTCGCGGAATGTTCAAAATAAGGAAGCAGTACCCACTTAACCTACAAGAGATAACAAAAAGTCACTCGGAAATTTTGAAACATATTTTCAAAATTAGTTAATTTAAAATCAATTTTTAATGAGAGGTATCTTGATACAGATTATTTTGTAGAAGTTCATGAGTATGATTTATTTTGCCATTTTTGAAGCAGATCTTTAGGAACAATTTCTGTCAGCCTGACACAAAACCACAAATACATTTTTCTAAGACAAATGCTAGTCACAAAAAGAGTTGAAAATGTGTACTTCCAACTTTTTTTAGGTTATGAAGGTTCATAAAGAATCATTTGAAGAACTGACGAAAGTCAGTTCTTCAAATGATTCAGTAACAAAATGTGAAACTTTTCAAACAGACAAAAGGAACAAGTTCATCACACTTTTACTTCTAGTATCCCCTAGTTTTTTCACCCAGTTTCTCCTACCCGAAGTGTCGATTTCATCCCTAGTATGACATTAGATTACCGATTCCCTATTGAACGGATCGATAAGTGATATTGTTATTTAATTTATTTTCGTATATGGCAACTAAATTACTTAGTACAAAACTATTGTGCTTTCCTATTGAATTTGTAAATATTGTGAACTGTGTGATTGTCGAGCAGCTTCATAGAACGTATCATGGCCTATTTTCAGACCGATTTTGAAGTATTCATAAGTACTGTCAAAGTGATCCTTCGTTTGACATTACTTGTTTTCAATTTTAACGTTTTTTAACATGCGTAATTTTATTCTACCTGAGCTTGCTTACGTCTCTTGTGAGCAAGGCCCTGAGGTATTGTATAATATTGTGGAGCACCATTTTTTCGGTTAATTTTATTGTAACTATTCCGAATGGTGCTCGTAATTCTGCTTTAACATTTATTATTAGCAAGTATTTTATAGGTAAATAATTGTTTTTTATTCATGTTATATTTAAAAATATATTTTATTAGGATTACCTTTGTTGTTTCATTCATCCTGTTGTTGGGCTCTGTACATTGGCGTAAGTAACTAGGATGAAGTTTCAGCCCCCGATGACTTTGGAGAATAGAATACCTCTTAGTAACCTGTTGGTGGGCTGCGTCCTAAATCGCCTTATCAATATTATTGCTGCCAAACAATCATTCAATGAGGAATATACAAATACCAACGAAAATAGAAATTTTTCATTTAATGAAAACAGTTTAGATAACAAATTAATTCAATGTAAACATTTCTTTCATTTCCTTATAGTTTTTTAAAAGTACTAGTAACCATTAATTTATTTTATTTGTCTAGGGGGGCGGCTAACCGTGGACTAAACCCACCCTAGACCCCTCTAATTCCGCCAATGAACCTTTTCCCTGAAGTACGAAAAATCACTCACTAGCAGCGCTAGTAGTTCGGTAGGGACAAACACTGCATAATCCTCATATAAACACATGGTAAATTACAGTTAAAAAAGAATGTTTTTGACAGAAGATATTCATGGAGCTAAACTGAAATTTGCAACTGTAAAGGATAACAATGTTGTAACATCAAAACGTGGCGTTCATGCCGTAATTTAAAAGTAACTGGAAAAAAAAAGATGAGGTAATAGACAGGTTCACAGACCTTATACCCTAGACGGTTCACGTAGGTTACTTCACCTTGAATCCCTTTTTTAGTACCGATACAAATCTCAAGATGGCACTGAAAATGTATTCTTTGTTTTTATGTCACGGAACCACATATACTCTTGTGGTTTGTGATGTATGTCAAAAATAAGAAGAAGAAGAACATGTGCATAATATATAAAAGATGGTAATGTCACTCATGTGCACAAAACGTTAGTTAGGGAAGCTATAGATTACGCTGTAGACGACCCCTCTCGATATAGAAGGCCCCGACATTCTGTCGAATGAGGCCCCTATGTCCTCCGTTAACAGATGAATAACATCTTCATCCATCTCACCCCAGCCAGGTAAGGGTAAACCGCGAAGGACGTCATGGATGTCCAAGGAATTTCATGTCACCACCCAACATCAGTTATGACCCATTCGTCCCTCTGACGAAGAACAGTTCGAAGGGTAAGGGAGCAAGGCTCCAGACCTGAATTAAATCAAGATGACTACCGACCAGTCAGTCCAGTCATCACCCGAAGACGATTGTAGACACTAACAATCGAAACGTGAACTAACGTTTTTGTGAACTAACGTGGCTTGGAATCTCTTAACTTTTTATTTCTTCATTTTTTGTTCAATCGTTTTATTTTTACTTGTATTTTATTTTACTTTCATTTCATTTCGGGTTATTTTTGCTTAATATAACTGTTATTTTCCGCTATTCATTTCAAATTCTTCTTTTTTGGTTGTTTCAGGGATTTCGAATCATTTTATATATTAGACAATGGAAGTCTGAACTAGTGAAATTCATCCTGGAACATTGTCAATCACCTTCAAACAAAAAATCAGCTCTTTTTAAGAGCAAATCACATCATTCAACAATTACTGCCATATTACCAGATTTTGAATCCACTTGAGATGTTTCCGGCTGGACTGGCGAATAAAAATATTTCTTTCAATTTCAACGATGTCATGCTATATTGCAACAACTTTTTTGAATATTTTTTTTTAGGAGCAATGAAAATCTTGTTGTGAACGAGCAAATAAATTTGAGGACGATTTCATGTCAAATGAACCCATGATAGACATCATCGTGGATGATCTGATTATTGATTCACATGCTGGGGATAGCGACAGTGCATCGGAACAGGAATATGAGGATGACTTATAGATGATGAAGATGACAATCTATCCGGAATTGAAATACTCCCTGATGAAGACCATTCATCAACAGTAGGCAAAAAATCAAATTATAGTCTTTGAGCAACCAATATTCGAAAATCTTAGGATGAATCGCATAATAGAAAATGTATTTCTATATTGTCCGTACAACGTTAGTTTCAATGCATAATAGACAGCGTGTCAACTTTTCTTTCACTTTCATGTTGATCTCATGAAAACATCTGATACGTTATCATGCTTTTACATTGAGTACTGGCCAATTTCTTTAGATATATAAAAAAAATTTCTCAAGGTATACTGATTGTGGATCATAATTTTGGAACGGTCGGGATCATTATCCGTATAATAAAGATCGTACAAAAGCTGCATGCATAGAAAAACAGAAACACAGAAAAATACCTCTGGTAATTTTCGAAAACTCCGAAATGAATATACTGGTTAAAAAAAAAATTGTGAAGCATTTTCTTAAGACCCAAAATTAAAAACCAAATTATCGAAACACGAACATTCAATAAGGTATACTAGAATATTACTGGAGTTTTTTCCAAGAGGAATATTAAACTTTCAATCTTCCTCTTGAAGATGATTACTTCGTGATCGAAACACATATTGAGGTGTTGAAATAACGGTTTGGTGTTGGGAAAAACTCCAGTAATAATGGTTACTACACCAAAGGTTCCGAAGATTTCATCCCAAGGTATACTAGATGAGAAATGCTAGTTCAACCTTCTGGTGCTATTTTTTTGTTAATTGTTTTATGTCAGATATTTATTTATGAATTTGGATATACATTTGTTTCAATTAATTTCGATCGTATTGAACTGTGATAATTGTGTTCAATTATCTACAATAAGTGTAACCAAACCGTTTCAAAGAATAATAAAAATTTATTATTAGCTGAGACCTCGATGAATTTATTGTTGTTATCAAACACCCGAGTAGCAATATTAGTTCATTGGCCATGAGGTCAGCACCAATGAAACAAAGCCTTATCTTGAAGCAAACTCACGACTTGTATTTTTCCTCGTACATTTGTTATCGATAATTGTTTTCCGATCGTTATTACCCATTGAAAGAAAACAATTGATGGCGTTTCAGTGGAACCATTAAAAATTTACGGCCTACCTGTTTCCGTAGCATTGTGAACGAGCATTTTCGTTGACTCAGCCATGTCAGAACTAGTATTGATAGCATCTTCCACTTGACTAGGCCTCAGCGTTCTGCTACTGATAACAAATTGATGGAGGTCCTCTAATTCCTTCAAAACGACTTCGCAGTCATTGTAGAATTCTTCGACTTTCTGGAAAATTTAAATGATTATTTTTTCTATATTTTTCAGAATTATTGATAAATTTAATTTAATCCAAACTGATAACCAGTATTCGAGCTTTCGATCCTCATAACATTATTTGCAGTCATGTCGAAATGTGAATGTATATCTTACATTTCCTTAGATTCAGTAAATTTTCTCAAAATTGCCATTGACGAAATTGATTCATCCAGTTTTTTTTCATCATTTTTAGAAACTGAATGATTAAAAAAATACAAAAACTGAAAGAAATGACTGACACTAATAGTCAAAAGATATATCGATACCGAAAAATTAAATGAAGGTCCAGGAAAAATTTTATTTCAAAAAAAAATTGTGTGGTAATTTCGAAAGTGAATTTCATTATTTTTTCGTAAACTACAACTAACGATTTGATCTTCAGAAGTTTCTGGATATCAAATCGTAATTTGAAGTAAATGAAATTAATATGGCTCTTCATCAACCAGAAAAATTAATTTCAACATCTTGTAAAAAATCATAACAATGCACATTATCGTTTCAGATTTCAGTGAAAAAAAGTTAGGTAGAATTTAGAGAGTGTCGTTGTGATTGCTCATTTTTTCTCCATTCTAATGTGTAAGAATTTTGAACACTGTTACTGATTATATAACTTTTTATTAGGATCACGTTAATCACGTTCCAAACATATGTTTTCATAGTCGCATTTTCTTCTTAAACTTGTTGTTTATTACTCGAGCAATGTCACGTATCAAATCATAGCAATGTATTTCTATGATTTGATGTGTTCCCAAATTCTATTTGCTGATTCTGTTCCATTTTTTCATTATTCTTCTCATTTCAGTGGCCATCAACTTCTTTCTTTCTTCATCTTTCTGAACTGCTTTGTTTCTGTTATTTGGTACTTGATACTAGCTCACAAATCGCCTTTTGTAAAATGATTTGAAATCCCCGAAACAACTGAAAAAGAAGAATTAAAAATAAATAGCTGGAAATAACAATTATATTAGGCAAAAATACCCTGAAATGAAATAATAGTGAAATAAAATACAAGTAAAATTAAAACGATTGAACAAAAATAAAGAAATGCAAATAAATATAAATAAAAAAAGTTAAGAGATTCCAAGCCACGTTAGTTCACGACGTTTCGATTGTTAGTATCTACAATCGTCTTCGAGTGATGACTGGACTGATTCCTCGGAGAGATGACTAATTATGGGTCGTTCGAGTACTTTCACTTATCCCCACTTTCCATTTTTCCGCTCCATTGATACAGTGGGAGATGGCCGTTTGGCGGGGGTTGGCCATTTTACGAACTTTTTTTATTTATATTTATTTGTATTTCTTTATTTTTGTTCAATCGTTTTAATTTTACTTGTATTTTATTTCACTACCATTTCATTTCAGGTTATTTTTGCTTAATAATAATTGTTATTTTCACCTATTTATTTCTAATTCTGCTTTTTCAGTTGTTTGGGGGATTTCAAATCATTTTACATATTAGACAATGGAAGTCTGAACTAGTGAAATTCATCATGAAACATTATCAATCACCTTCAAACAAACGCCTTTTGCTATGTTTGTTTTTTACCTTTTTCATCCTCTACTATTATAGTGTCTGAAAAATTGAATATTTGCACTTTTTATTTCTCTGTGTTCATTATGTGATGTTTATTATTTCTATTTTATCTTATTCACATGCTTTGCTATTTCGTAAGGTCTTTTTTTCATGATTCTGACTTGACTTTTTTTCTTCCTGCACTTGAATGACACCATTAATAATTTGCGTTTGTAATTCTTTGACCGCCATTCATTTTAGCTGAATATAATATAAATAATAGAAGTAAATGACCGAAAATTTGTTCTTTCAGTGCATCTTCATTAACTGGTCTTCAGTAGGCGGTCATTATCTTGCTGCAATTTCATTAATGAAAGTCCTCGTAAGCAGTCCTGTCCTCGTAAGCAGTAACGTATCCAAAAAATGTACGGTTAACTGGTAGCAGAATATGAATATGCCTACATTTTGTTCTGTTGTAATGTCACCTCAGGTTGTCCGTGGAGAAGGTTCCTGTTCTTACCTCAAATGAATGTATATTCAGTTCTCTAGGAAGTTCCAAAATATTCCAGAGCACCCTAGAACTATTTGTAGGGTTCGGAAAATTCTGGAATAGGGATAAACCAAAAAATCCCAGATCATTGTAAAGCGATCAAGGGAGTTATAAGGTGTGATAGCTCTCTAAATATTGTTGTAACTCTCTATCCTTTATCCACAGAAACTTACCTCTTCACCTGAAAGGCATGTTTTTGAAAATATTGGGGAAAATCATTTTGCCAGCATTTCTATTCTGAATTATTCGGGAATAGTCTGAAACATTCGGGAATGCCACAGATCATTGTGAAGTAACCAAGAGAGTTACATGGTGTGCTATATATCTTCTATATCCTATCCAAGAAAAATGTTCCCATTGTACCCTCCATTTGAAGATATGAGGGTTTGATCTTTTCTCCTCTAGGAAGTTCAAGAACAGTCTAGAGTATTTGAAAGCATTATATCACAATCCTTAGAATACTAGAACTTTCCAGATCACGTGAAGTGATAAACAAGAAAAATGTGTTTGTCTTTATTTCGAAGGTGTGCACCTGGAGATATATCGGCTGGCAGTTTCGTTCTCTGGAATCATCAGAGCTTCCGAGAGAATTCCATAGTATTACATTTAGGAATATAGTAGAATATTTCTGAATAATCGGGAATAGTTTTGGGCGTTTAGGAGCATCTCCAGTCTTGAATGACACGGAATGTTTTGGAACATTGTGGACCATTCGGAGTCATTTTCCATGGGTGTGGCTACCCATTGGTGGAGTTTTATAGCTAGATTTATCGACCTCCTATAATTTCAGTTTATTCTTTCATTCCAAACACCACATAGTTCTGAGCGACGAAAGATGATGACCTTCCATAAAATTTTCCAGAGCGTTTTCATACTTTATTTGTATGAATACTTTTCTATTGAAAAGAACGCTATTGTATAGCAAAAAATGTGTTACGATTTTGTAAACCGTTCACTGAAAATGTCAGAAAGAAATGTTACTTGAATTACGATTATGCCGAGGCAAAAAAACTGTAAAGGTCATCTTGCAGAGCCCGACAAGTGACAATGAATATCTCCGTTACTGACTGGAACTCCACATCTAAACCATTGACTTGAATGAAGGAAAACTTGTGTGTGGCATTGGAATCGTAGAAACTTTTGAAACACCAGTTTCGTATTCCTCATGTCTTTCATTGGTCGAACCATAATGATCCAAAGTAAAAACTATTCACTTGAAAGAAGATCATGGGTTGCTTTGAAATTTTCATCTCTATTGGAGAAACTATTACTTCATGCCAACAGTGAATCACAAGAGAATCACACTTTTTTTTTACGAAGAAATCAAATTTCTTGACCTTCCAACTACATCATTCGTTTGATTATATTATTGCGAAAATGAACTATTTTGAATCAAGAAAATATATTACCATCTCAAAATCTACCACATATTTGAAGAAACAAACTAAAGGGGTTTCAAATGGAGAGCAACATCAACTTGATCTGATCACATATTGTTTGTTCAAACTCAAAACTATATCCTTTCAAATAACTCAATTCGTTTATAACAAGAGTTTTGTGAATCTATATACAAAACTATATTATGATCGACTAAAAATAACAGGAGTTTTGTGTACAGTGAACAGGGTTCTTTAAAAGAAGTATTTCATTCCTTTCAGTGGCAAATCTGATCTTTCTGTGACCCTGTCAAGTGAGAGAGGAGCGGGTAATTCCCTTGTAAGCATCGCTTACGCGCCAGTATACGTTGGAAAGTGATTTTTTGTGGTGCGATTAAGGAGGAAGTGTGTGTAGACAGTGTAATTCATTTACAAGACTTGAGTCTTTTTCATGGGTGAGTATTATAATTGAATAAAATTGTGGTGTTTGGGTTATTTGAGAAAGAAACTCCGCTTTATCAGTAGGTACTGTATTGTATACGTATTACCGAAAAGAAAGTGATAAACTTTGACAACTCTTAATTTTTCCAAATTGAATATAAACTACTCAGCTTGAAATTATTTAATATATTTCCTTTAGGAATGTAAGAAATAGAAATATTACCAAACTCACTAGAGGAGAAATAAAAATTTCCAAAAACGTGAAAACAGTGAATGTTGTTATTTAAGTAGCGAACCATATACCTTAAAGTATGTTTGTATGATGATGAGTTACATTTTTGAAATGAAACATTTTATATTTTTCATTGATCCTCTAATGATACTCACAAAACACTTTGAATTCCTATAACGGTTCCAAAATGATTATTTTTTGAAAGACAATTTTTCTGTGAAGATTTCTGTCCACTTTAAAGGGATTTGAGGTACGTCATTTGAATTGATTATTACTTTCTGATCAAGAAATGAATTCAAGGTGCTTAAACCTTTTGATTAGCTAGGAATCATATGTTAAACAATAATACTTCACACAAGTTGAAAATTTTGAGGGTTATCGTTTGTATGCGGACAACAATTGGATTGGTTAACGGAATAAACACACTTAATCAATTTTTCATAAAAAATGTTTCCCATTGAGTGGCAGTTTTTTTCATATTTTCACTTTCCTAGATAGATCTTTATATATATTTTCTAATATCAAGATATTTTAGATATTTGAAATAGTGGCTAAGAATGATGTGCTGATTTCTTCTTTCGTTTCAGAATCCAAGTGATATTCCGGCTATTGTGGATAAACAAAAGGAGAATGCAGAACTAGATAGATGATAGTGATTTTTTAAATATTATCTACCAGGATGGCATCTAGTTTAAAAAACTTTATTTGTGTAAAATAACTGATGAATTAATTAATTTTCTTGTCTGAGTTGTAATGCTGTTTATAGGCTTCGATTTCATTTTATTTGTTAATTTGCACTTTATCAAGACTATGTCACTTTTTAATATCTGTTTTCTGATCGAATATTCATTTCTATTATTTATATAAATGTATGATCTCTAAATACTGTGCGGTTGGAATATGACATTCAAGCAAAGATTAGCAAAGAACATTTTGTTCTCTGTTACGTTTTGTTTTTTATCATATGCTTTTTTCAGGGTACTATTTATGGTTTGCAATTGCTTCAAATAAACAAATCATTGTATATAATGTATTATTTAATTTCTTCCCTCACCACTTAAGCTTAAGCTTTGAATTCAAGTAACCAAAGACATTCATATGAGAGGAACAGTTTATAAACAGAAGCATAAGTTCATCTTATATGAAGTAAATGAGTTTATTTGATTTATACAAATAGAAGCGTGTGAGTGAAAAATGCTTCACGTCAAAGAAAAACAATTAATTTCTCCCTCGGAGATATTTATATAGTTTCCAAGTTAACATATCATTCTTTCAAAACCCAAAACAGTTTTGCTTCGAGATTAATTTTGCTCAGACTAAAGAAAGCATACTTACTTCTCTTGAGCTAATGTGATGATTTACATTGAAATGTATGCAAAATCTTGGTGGAATATATTTCTTTATTCGAAAGAAGCGTTTATTCAGTCCATTTGAAGTAATGATTCAACTTCAACTTGAGAGAATATGTTTCTAAGTTTATAAAAATATTTCTACATGAATATACAAGCGCAAGATTTCTTTAAATCGAGATGATGTTCTTCACTTTAAAATTTTAATGTTTACTGTGTGGTCATCGTAGACCGAAACGATTATAAATACATGAAGTGTGATACGTGGCAGAATGGAGGACAGAAATGGCTAAAAAGATTATCAGAAAGAAATACAGGTCGGTATTTGATGGCCATTATTGAACGAAACGTCTCCGAAGAACACTACAATTTTGATTTTTCCCGAGTATATTAGAAAAGCTGTTTTTTTTTTGTTTCGGTACACAGTTCAATTAATCTCTTAAATACACACCTTTTTTTGTAATTCAACTTTGAAGGTTATCGAAATTCTAATAATGGCCTGCTCAATAAATTATTCTGTATGTACATCTTCCTTCGGCTTGATTGCAATTGAATCTCAATTGCAGCTATTGAGAACCTACTAAGAAAGTGAGAGGTAATAACGTAGAAGTGGACAACGAAGAAACAAGAGTCGTACTTGAAAAGGTCATTCCACGAAATTTCAGGAGATCCCACGTAGATTATTGACTCGAGATTGAGTTTATAAATAACCTGGTGATACAAGATACCAAAACCGCAAAATGTATCGAATTATCAAACGTTCGCTTTTATGGAAAATATCGTACATGTTGACAATGATCCTTGGGATGATTTATTTCGAACACGTTTTTGTCAGTTTGTCAGCTCCGTCATGCTGTTACCCACTTTGAAAAAATCTACCTTTTTTTAGCCTACTTTACCTACAAACGATAGTAATAAATGTAGTAATATTCATCTTTCTGTAGTCTTATCGGTTACTGAGTAATAATGTGCAAAAATGAAATTATCTTAAATGTTCAGGATTGAGAATTATTTCCATTATACTAACATGAGTTTGTTTTTGAATTTGGAAGTCAGGTTGGATGTTGAGGGTAGATGCTTTTTTCCAAATAAAGCATTCTAAAATACGTTAGTTTTTACTTCTCATTTCAGGTTACATATGTTGGATAGTATACGTTATGTTAGGTTAGTTTAGTTAAAAAACACTCGATTTTATTTCATTCATTTCTGATGTATTTAATGTTAGGTAACTATAAATATCTAATTTCGGTTACAATCAACCCCATCGTTTGTAGTTTGAGGACAAATGTTATTTTATGATTTGTCTTGTTACCGTAGTTTTTCTGCTTTACTTTAAAATAATATAAAATATAGTAATATTTTGTTGGTACTACAACAAACTACAATCCATTCAGAACCTATTTCAGAACTAGAATAATATCAATAGTGCTTTCTCTGTAACCGATAAGACTACACAAAAATGAACATTACTTCATTTATTAGTATCGTTTGTAGGTAAAGTAGACTAAAAAAAGGTAGATTTTTTAAAGGCGGATTCCAGCGTTTGATTCAACGAAATTTCCAGCATTAAAAACGAATACAACCCAACCTGTCTCACACATTAGAAACATATTACAACAACATTACATCAGAAATAAATTAACACACAAATTCATTTAGAAATAAGTTTTTTCTGTATTCCTTCAAAATTATTATTGAAATGGCTGAGCAGTATATCAATATGAAAATTCGCCAGTTTTGGAATTCCCATGAGAAATCAAAAGCAACTAGGTGATTCATTTAAATTATATTTTCAATTTCAATTTTTCCAAATTCGAGAATGTATTAATGTCTCTGGATTATTGGGTAAGTCGTTAAGGATATTAACGATGATGGATTCTTCTGCGTATATTTTGTATCTTGGAAATGCGGCG
Source organism: Leptinotarsa texana (assembly GCA_015342105.1). NCBI lineage: Eukaryota > Metazoa > Arthropoda > Insecta > Coleoptera > Chrysomelidae > Leptinotarsa > Leptinotarsa texana. The sequence goes on from WOGN01001446.1 coordinate 12,866, forward strand.
TTTATCTTCATTGCAAAGGGAAGCCTATTATACAGTTTTGGAGCGAAATAGTAGATTGGGTATGAATTTATTGTGAAGGAGTATATCAATGAATGAATTATATACATTTCTGGTGTTCTTTGACTTCGACTTATGATAATTAATATTTTTTGAATATATCTGTACAAGACTCTGGTGTGCCTATAGACTTCTTATATCATTAAGAACGGTTTCAGAGTACAACTTTTTTCTATCAAGTTGTTTGTTTTTCAAACATCAATTTTGAAATTGTATTCTGGAGTATCTGTATAATATTTAGCACATTCTGAAACATATCACCTCACACTATGATGCAATATCATATAACTCACTAAACAAGATATTTGTAAACAATTATGAGGTTTTTTTTAGAATGTCATAAAACAACTTCAAAATTTCTTTTTCGCTGAGCTTGTGAAACTTTGAAACTCTTTTTAAAATAAAACAATAATTTTCTGAAAATACTAAAATGTTTAGAAAAATTGAGAGAATCGAAAGAAAAAAAATGCATTCAGAGCGTATCAGTTACTTTTTTCCTGTCACTCTATTGATGGGAAACTCATAATATGTAACAGTGTTTCAGACTCTCGAAAATTTATGTTATTTTTCAGAGCATTTAACGAACATGTTCACAAGTTGGATCCCAAATTACTAGATTAATGCCTTATGTGTAATATGGAAACAAAAAGTTGTGCGATAGATAGATATTTTTCTTTATCAAACACCAAACAAAGTGGAAGTAACAAGTCAGTATGTCAGTCAGTCAGATAAATTGAAAAATCTACAATATATAAAAAGTACGCCATGATTAGAATAATAAAAGTCTAAAATACACGCATATCTGGAGACATAATAATCAATTGATAGTCGCTGACAGTAACTCATATATTTTTGCTATGAGTACGGATCTGCCAAACATCTTAGATCATATCTATTGTAGTCCAACAACTATTTGGTATCAAACTTCGAAGGATGAATAAACGCCTTGGAGTGAGCCAATCCTGGAAGATTCTGCCAGAAGTCCATGAATCTCTTTGCCATCCAGGTGTTCAGTGTTTGTTTGGCAAAGCCCAAAGCGATGCCAATGACAGGTTCTGATCCGTTTGCAGCACCCCTCCTTTGCAAGAGAGTCAATGAATAATGTACTTCGGATATAAAATTTTCTAAAAGAACCATTCGTTCAGGCCGGTCTTAGCTCACCTATAATGTAGGTTATTGGACTGACACCTATCAAAAAACAACTACTTCCCTGGCTAATACCACCAACTACGTTAGATTATATCCGACAGATATCAGTGCAGGATTCTTCATAAAAGTAATTCCTGTATATGCTGTTGGCGACAGAACTGCTGGAATCGATTTTCAATTGTTGGAATTAACACAGCTGCAGAACAGTTTTGGACTATTTGGTCTCTCGGCAATGTAAGGTAGTGTTTATCATCAACATGAAGTCGATTATTTCCCATAATTACAAATTGAATTCCTCTGAGAGTTCCATTCCTCGACCTAGGCTGAAGTGAACGACAAAAAACATATTTGTCATCGCCCAATCTGCCTGTGAACGAGGTAACCAACCAATTTCTCGTATAAGAAAAAAAAGGTTTTTGAATAATTTTCAAACTATTGAAATGAACAGAAACAGATCAAAAATAATGAACAAGGCAAGTGAAGAATAAAGTGTTGCATTATCAAATGTGATAGAGTATATATTCCATTTCAATATGGTGTACAAAATAAAGGCCGATGTTTTCACCAAACTTTCTACTTATTGATTTTTTTCATTCATAATAAATATTTCCAAATTATGATCAGTTAATAGAGGAACGTAGAGTTTTACGGTTGACGTCAAACTTTTGGTTGGTTTCCTGGTTTTGCCGAGATTTTCTTTGGTTAAAATCTCCAAACGTTTCAAATGCAACTGCGGCAGTCATCTTCAATGGTGTTGTCGAAGTACTCTTCTTGGCGTTATTTTATAATAATCATAATCGGCTTTATTCATCGACAAGGGTAATAACATGCACAAGCAAAAATAACAATGGAAGGCGAAGTTCAGCTTGAGTTGTTTTTCAACTCCACCTAGTTGAAAGGACACCAATATACACAGATATTCGAAAAGTTAACTCATGGAAGAATATTTGAAAGTTATACGAAAGATTTAAAAATGGAAACTGAAATAGTAACCAGAAAAACAAGAGAAAAAACTGCTTCAACATATCACAAAAGAGAGTATTATCGGTATCTAATTGAACTGTCCAGCTAATTTCAAGTGCAGTTTCATATTTTCCTTGAAATTATATAACGTGCAGTTTTATGTTATCTTTTATTGAATAAAATATAAAGAATTCTACGATGTTTGCAAAAGGCGTCTATAAATAAAAATGTTTTAAAAATTATTCAATTATTAGCTATCATGAATAACGGGTCAATCCAATGATAATATATAAAGTATACATTTATCATCAATTGTATAACTCAACATCTGGATCCCCAACCAGCAAAATTGTTTTATGACTTCATGGTACTGCAACAGTTTTATTTTGTTGGTATTTTATAATTACTTCCAAAATGATAATTGATTATATTAGACGAGCCGTGAATATAATACAGTTTTAAGCAATGAAAGTGTTTTATAAATTTGTCATAGGAACGTTTATAAAATAAAATTATGAAAAATAGTCACGAAATTTTCACAGCAACTTTTTTACAACTAACTTATAAAACATATTCTCCTCTAAAATCAAATTGTTTTGTACAAGTTTTACAGCACTTTTCTGTGAGGTTTTTAGGCTCTTTATAAAACTATTTCAAACTAATTTTATAACTGCTTCCTGAAGCTTTAATTAAATTATTTTATTGGAATGCTTTCAAATTCAATTTTGTTTTCATTACCATATTGTCACTTCAATGATAATTTCCCAAGTATTTCATAGTATGGGGTATTTACTACAATTCCAAAAAAATGAAGTAACTGTTATAAAATCACTTTAGAAGAACCAACTGACATTCATTTTAGAGATCGTGTAATGAAGTATAATTTGTCAAGTTTAGTTAGCATTCCAATAACTATATGCCTGTTAACGTCGTGTAATATTGGTCACTGGTAAAACATTAAGAAAAGTGGTTCGTTTTAGAGGAAGACTCACGTAACCAGTGTTTCAAATTTGTTCTTGCTGAAAACAGGATTATTAATGATTAAAATCCGTCGTTTTAAGTGTAAGACCATGTTTACATACTCTCAAATGACTAGCTCATCCAAAATTCAGCCTTTATAATCGATGGAAGAAGCCTCTTAGCCAAAACATCCCGACAGATAATATTTATCCAAACAATACGTGAGAAATCTATAGAAAAGTAGTCCGACTCTGCCGCAATATCATCGCTTCTAGAACTAAGTGTTTCTTAATAGTTTTATAGGGGTAACATAGAAGCTAAAATCCATTAAAACTCTTGCTATTGATACCAAATTATTTTATAGAACGACGCCATTTTAAAATGATAGCGATTCGGAATACTGACATTAGATGAGTTGAGAATAATAAAATACTGCACATATAATAATATTTGCAGATGAAAAATACATAGATAGTATAAGATTATATTATTTAGAATAAACTTTGTTGATTTGTAACTAAAAAATTAATACGTCAACAGAGCGAATTTTTATATAATTGATTATTTTTTCCAAACATGTTAATAAAAGAGTGGCGCCCTTAAATTTTATTAATAATGGGCTATATATTTCACAATAAAATTTCATTCGAAGTTAAAATATCAATCTTTGAAGAACAAACAATGTCTTCACCGGTTTTATACTTATAAAAGTGAAGTTATCAAAATGGCCCTAACCGTTCTATTTGTTAGTTTTCAGTTGGTGACATATATATTATATTTTCCTAGTGTCCAATACAAAATCACTTCTTGCACCCGCATTATATTTTATAACGCTCACTTGGAATAACTAAAAAACTTCAATAAACTTGTATTTCAATTATTTCATAAGATTCTTTAGGAAACTATTTTTCAAGAGTCAAATTTTATAGTAACTGCCGAAATGTTTATAAAACTATTTTGTGGTGTTTGCAAAAGGCGCTACAAAATATTATTAAAGACTATTATGTTTTATGAAACGGTGCCAATTTCCTATTTATAGCTGTTTTATAAACACATTGAAAACATTTCTGGGAGAAATACAGTTTTATAATTTGTTTCTCCGAAACCTTTTCACAACCATTATAAAACACAAAATTGCTAGTTGGGCTGAGATCATAGACAGGGAGGAACATTGGTTTAGGAGGAAATTCAAAGAAGCCACATTCATATTATCCAACAATGTAGTAGTGTAGTTGAGATTTAAAGCATATTTATTATTTCTTTGAAAGTAAAAAATATCTGTTAGTTAATACCGTTTGAAGGAGGATAAGGATGATCGGTTTCTTACTGTAGCATTGAGAGCACAATTGGGTTTATAATATGTTGGAAACAATGATACACGTGGATCCATCTGTCATCTGTCATAGAGTAAAACTGAAGGATATTTTAGGAGAAAATTTTTTGTTGATATTATAAAGAAAATAGTTCGAGTAATAACTCTATCAATTCTCAACCATCCTTTTGTTTTTTTTCAGACCTTCATTTCACAGTTAAAGTTGAATTTTAAAAATGAGTGAATCACAGACAGACAACCAGTCAACGAATCTACCGACCGACAACAATGGCAATAACGACACCAGACTTGTAGAAAATGAAGCTACATTTTCGGGCACCGAATCATTGAGCGCGAGTGTTTCGTCACTGGACAACATATCGTCTTCAGGAGCAAGAATATCGAAACAACCGAAACAGTCCGGTCTGAAACCTCCCAGTAAGATAGGACGGTTGTGTGCTGGACATATGAAGCCGCCCGTTCCAACGTCGCCGCCTCTGAACAGTGAGTAATGTTTTGGTTTTCTATTTGATCATGGGCGTCCGTGACGGGAGTGAAACGCCATTTAATCTCGGAGAAATTCAGTTAGCAATAATAAAATACAGGTTTCATCTGTCTCTCTTAGAACCAACTAAAAATCTATATCTATACAGGGTTTAATTGAATAAGTGTAAAACATTTAAGGCGGTGTTTGAAGGTGGTTGACAATGTCTCGTGGTGTATTTCATCATCAATAATTAAAAATTATTATTAACAAAAATGAAAGCAAACTGAAAAAATTAAAAGATTCCAAACCAATTTATGTCACAACGTTTCGATTGTTAGTATCCACAATCGTCTTCGGGTGATAACTGGACTCATTCCTCCGAGATCTGACTATTTATATGGTTGCTCGAGTACTTTCTTTTATCCCCCATTGGTTTTTATCGGGAGTTGACCGTTTGGCGGGAATTGGTCGTTTTCCCTTGATTAGAGGTTTCCATATGTTACGTATCTTTACGCTAGCTTGACTAAATGCATTGTTGGACATTTTTCAGGGTTTTCAAATCAATTCATATTAGATTAGACAATGGAAGTCCGAACTGATTAGATTCATTTAAGGCGATGATTCCTCATCGAAAAAAAAGGATCTTTATATAAATAAACTTCATAAGAGCATCCCTTGTGAAGATACAGCCCCTTAAAGGGGGTACATAAAATTTGTATTTTTGTCACAAGCACTGAGAAAGTTACAATATTGAAATTCACCTGATGTTTTGTACTACCAAAAAGACACTAAGCCAGTGATTTATTTGGTTTACCCCATGGTTGTGTTGGGTGGAAAACGCAACCCCTAAAATTGATTTCCCATGTAACTTTTTGTTTTATTATTTGTTTACCATTTAAAAATATATTTCCGATGGCTTGTTTCATTCTAAACAAAAAAAGTCTCTTGGGTTTTTTGCCCAAAATATTTTACGAACAACTACAGAGATACATCGTCATAAATGCCAATTGGATTTATTGTTATTTTGTAGTTAGTACCTACATTAAACGATTAAAGGGTAATAAACAAAACTAATTTATTAAAAACATATTAAATGTTCAATATGTCTACCTTCAGACATTACGCATGCGTCTAGACGTCAGCGTATTCGCTCAAATAATCCTGAAGTCTCTCTGATAGCCCTGCACGTATCGATGATGCGGATTCTTAAGTCCTCTACATCGCGAACAGGAGTACGATAAACCAAATGCTGTAAATGATCCCAAATAGAGAAATCTAGAGGATTGACATCCTGGGATCGAGCGCGCCAGTTCTGTGGTCCACCTCGACCTATCCACTGATTTGCATATGTTTCAGTTAAATGCTGACGTGCTACTTGACTAAAATGGGCGGGAGCCCCATCATGCATAAAATACATATCCCTTCTGACGCCCAAAAGAACTTCCTCCAGCAGTACTGGAGTCACTTCTCTTAAAAATTGAAAGTATGCC
>WOGN01001447.1:0-19281 GCA_015342105.1 Leptinotarsa texana
GCTGTAGAACAATTTTTTGAAAGCACTGTTCTATAACGCTGCACACGCCTAAGTTCGTTGATTCTGATTCTATCAAGTCATTGGAACAGCAGCGGTACAGCAACATAGTACTAGTATTTGTATTCGGTTTTGTATTCGAAGTGGTTGTTCAATGTGAAGCGATACAAAAAAACAAAGCACTGTAGTTTTGAGATTGCAATTTGGCATATTAAAAAATGATTGGAGTAGTTGATGAAATTGTTCATAGCGTATTTATTAGAAAAATTTAAATGAATTTTGAGAATGAATTTCTGTTTCTTCCCTATATTAACAGAAGACCATGAAAGTATTCAGTTGAATATTCAGTTAAATAATCAGTTCAATAATAAAAAAATTTGGCTTTATACTTCTTGATCTCTATAAAAAAATATCTCTAAATTATGGATATGAAAATTGAATTATACGAAAGAAAAAGTAATTCAGAAACTACTACTTCTGCATGAACTTATGAATATGAAAACACACGTTCTCCTTTTCAATTGTACTCCGGTTTGTACACATTCCTTATATAAAGATTTCTTATTTTTTTAAATTAATCTCTTAAAATATACCGCTTTAAATTTAAACTTTACTTTCTTCGCTTTCTGAAGTTTTTCAGGTATCATTGAAAAGAAATTTAAAATTCGATAAATTTTGTGAATTTATATAAATATTATTGTTCCAGCTCTTCAGCTATTATAACGCAAATACAAATGTTCTCTTCTTCATCACCAACTCAAATCATTTTATCAGTTTCCCCAGAAATACTAGATTCCTATTCCGTTGAAATAATCGGCTTCGGGTATTTATGACATGAAATTCTTGTCATTGTCGACTAGAGAATTGATATTCTCTGAATGCGTTGAATAAATGAGTATTCTTCATTAACATATTTATTCAATACAAAATATGTTTTTGTGTGCAGTGGCATTGATATAATATTCATGTAATATTGAGATACCCGTATTATTCCTTTTATTTCAAAAGAGATATGTTAATTAGCTATAAATATCCTTGGTGCAATTGCATATGAAAATTCCATTCGGTTTCATGCATTAGTTCAAATCCAAGCAGATATTTCTGCATAATTATAATAATTACATCTCTTCAATTTATTTTCAACTATCCAACGTTATGGTAAAATCGAAAAATATCTGCTTCATCCCGATGTGGAAGATTTAAGGCCTCGGTTAAATATAATCTCTGACAGAACCCATACAAGTTTCATTATCGCATAGAACCTCAATCTTCATTTAAATAATCACTTCAATATTTCTAATCCTCTTGTGATTAATATTAGTAAAATCATTTCCTTTGATCGCATCGACCACGAAGAGAGAGAACAACGGAGCTTAACGATTTTTTGTGGCGAGATACCTGAGAAGAACAAATTTGATGTCTTTATTTTGAACTGATGTGGTTATTAATAAAAGCTGGAGGACTTCCTTCTAAATGACGGTTCGAATGGTTAAAACGTTCGAGTCCTTCAACGTGTCTGGTTAAGATAAGATTGTTAGAAGAGAAAGATTTAGATGGAGACATTTGTATAATCTCATGAGCGTTCATGTTCCTCCTGAATGAAATATTGGGATTAGAGTAGAATTTTCTGGCGGTGCTAAAAATTGAACTCGTGATTATGTGACAACAAATGTTTGTGTCCCTTCATGTCATCTCGTTATTGAATAAGCGCCTAAATTATCATTATTTAATTGTTTTTTAAATACCAATATTCTTCTCAAAAACTTTCTTTATAAAACTATTGATATAGTTAGTAAGGTTTATTGTCACTGCTTTGTAGGTTATGACAGAATATTTATTCATGTATCTTCATTTTTTCTAACGTTCTCATCTTTGAGTATTTTGAGGTTTTCTCGGTATATGGGATCTGTTCGAAATATTAAGTGAATCTTGATTTTTCTCAAAAAAATATTCATTTATTTATCAATTTCTATTTTCTTTTATTTAAGGTTGACCCCTCTGATATAATACACTTGCGTCAGCGGTTTTTTCAATCCTCGAAGCAATTCTGACACGTTCTTTGTGGTATGCCCTTGAGCTATCATAACGATTTAATTTTTATCTCCTCAATCGCCGCAAAACACCGTCGTTTCATGAGTCTCTACAATCTTAGGAACAAAAAAAATATACAGAGGACCAAATCTGGAGAATACGGTGGCTGAGGCATGAATACGTTGTTGTTTTTGGCCAAAAAATCACGAACAAGCAATTACCATGATGTTCTTCGCAAGCGGCGCATAACTTCAAGGTAATAGTCCTTATTGAACGTACGACCAGGTGGCGAGAACTGGTGCTTTACAAAACTATTCAGTGTGACTCAACAAGATTCTCTCGGTTCATTGCTATCAGGGAAAACAATTTTTTGAATTGTAAAATTTTTTTTCGCAGTCATATCGATAAATACTATCGTTTTGAAAACTGTTTTCTCGCATACTGGGTGATATAGCCGAGCGTGGCAAACCTAAGTTATATTTTTTCAGATGGAACACCTACGTCATTCGATTCCTTATTTTTTAGCTCTCTAATAAATTTTTGTTTTCAAATTTCCATTGCGGCATTGCCAAGTTATTCCAGAAAAACCTATTTTGCAGACGAATTTTTTTTAATTCACCACCCGCATGCCTGATACAGCAATTAAGTGGATTTTTTTTGGATAGTTAGTCAACATCACTATGATAATTTGGAGAATCTCATCTTCCGGAAACGATATAAAGGGTGCTCGGTAAAAACAGACATAATTCAACTTTTTCAAATGGAACACCCCCTATTTTTTCATTTGTATGAAATGTTCAATCATTTCACTACATTTTTGTTTTCAGTGGTATACTAAATATACGAAAAACAGATATTCTTCAAATCTTACCCAGTTTTATTAATTGTTGTAACCACAAAAAATGCATTTATTAAGGTTCACTTACTGAAAAATTTTTCAATATGAACAAAAACGCCTGAATTTTTGAATACAGGAGTCCAAAAGATGTTCAACATTTACTGCAACACAGTCTTTCATTAAACGAATTATCAACACGTTCCAGCATATCCTCTGGGATTTCCCTGAAAGCTCTAGTGATTCTTCGTTTCTTGTCTTCTATGATGTTGGAAGAGTTTGATAGACAATACATTTGATATACCCCCATAAAAATCCTCTTTGGTCAGGTCAGGTGACTTGGAAACCTTGTTTGTTATATTCATATTCATTTCTTTTTCCTTTCCCAAAAATACTCCGCTCATTTGAAATTATGATCAAAAACTTGATGATAGTGCATTGCTTCACCTTATCCAACATACTTACAAGTTTTAGTTATACGAAAAACTTCTGTGAAGATGTAAGGATATCGACTGAATGTCGATATTGAACAACCTAAAGAAACCATTACAACTTTTCTCAAATAATGTGAATTGTTCCTTGGTTCATTCCCTGCAAATAATTTCTCTGTTATACAACTATATTTTATTCAGGTGACCTCCGAATTGTCAAAGTTCTGCCTTAATTCTATTCTGAGCCGATCCTTGCTCTGTAGCAGCAGTTGTTCTCTCATGTCGTTCTAACTTATACGATATTTTAGTGCAAGCACCGCATTACTCACATCACGTTTACAAGTTTTCTGCAAAATACAAATATTTTAAATTCTTAACCAATCACCATGTCTAAAATTAAAAACTTGGAATGAAATCATTGGAAACGCAACAGATAAGAAATAACTTTCACACTCCATCAAGCAAATCTTGTATCTCACCTTCATATCAAACGCCAAAACGGGTTAGTTCCAATGACGTTCCCTCTCAACCTATTTACATTTCTCAATCCATTATTTCTGGTCAACTGAGCCACAATGGCACTCCCTACGAAAAACGACAATAATTCAAAGAATAAAGAAGCTCGTTTATATATTCCGATGTTAGCTCAGTTTCCTATATACGGCCATCAAAGCCTATTTATTTTCCACACAGGATCCGGTGAAGCGTTTTACTAACGGATCATCTCACATGGGGTTGAGGACAAAAGTACGACTTGTTTGGGATTGTTCTCGAAAGACAAGGCGATATTTCACTGAAAGGCGGATGTTCGCTTCCTTAAAATAACACACATGATAGTTGTTTACAAGCCAGCACACATATATCATCATCGTCAGGTCATGCGAAATCCACGAAGACACTTTTAGAAAGGCACAAAGCTAGTATCTGCGATGATATAGTTGCTTTCGTTCGAAATGAAATCACGTTATAAATGATACACTATGTTTTTGATGGATGAAAATTGCCTTTTTGTAACACTCACTTCATTGTGGTAGACATATAATTTCAGATTCAAACCAGAGTAAAAAAACAAAACAATGTAAATATTTGATTTTTCATTCATTATTTTTACATATATTAACGTTATTATGAAAAATGAAGTTTTCATAAAATACCAATACCTATATTGCCCAAATTGTGTCCATCATGCCTTGAATAATAAAAAAGTTCATTTTCAAACTCATCTTTCATCGAAAATTAAGCGATACGCTTGTGCTTTGAAACCACTTTAATCAACAAGGCTACAATTAAAATGCAAAAAAACTACTATAATCCACTGCAACACCATGTGTAAAATATATTTTGATGAATATTTTGGAAAACATATAATAATAATATAAGTGTAATATTATTAGACCAAGTCTACGTATAATATTATTAGACTTATATTATTATCTATTATTATCTAATATTATTAGATTTATATTAGATTTACTTTGACTATTACATAGGGACAAATTGTAAAATTAATTTAAGACAAGTAGATAAGGCAAATAATAAAATTAATTTGAGACACGTCAAGACGGAGTTACCTGAAACAGGTATCTATGGTGAGTGGTGTTGAGGTGATAAAATAACGGTTTTGTTTTGAGAAAAAGTTCCAGTGATATTTATTACTATACCAATGTTCCAAACAGTGCATCACAAGTACAAGAATATACAAGAATGTTATGATGATAATCTTTAAAAAAATTATTTATTGATTATTTACCAATATTCTGTACGACTTATATGTTTTTATACATACAAACTGATTCTATGTATTAAGTGAAAATTGAATTATTTCAATGCACTTTGTTTTTACATATAAACTGCATAGATTAAATGAAACTTTTTCCACAAGATTACTCTCATGACCATAAAGTATAGTTTCTCTTTCTCTCTCTATTGAGCTCATTTCGAACACTGATTAATATTTTTCCATTCGAAAGTTGAAACAATCCGAGCCTAAAAATGCATTCATAATCCAATACCTGATAGTGCTGTTTCGTAGGCATGCCTGTTGGTCTGTTGCAACGCCAAGCTTCTACATAGACTGACGAATGAGAACTTGCTCTGTTATTTAAACTGCAATTCGAGCGATTATTGGGGTAATATTAAAAAATGATAACTCGTTATTAAATTACCGAAACTTTCAGGAATATTAAAAAAAACTTGATTTTGCGATATTATGTAAACATTGCCGATCCAAAATTTGCTACAAAAAATACAGATCTCAAAATTATTGTAAAGTTACTCACTTGACTCTTTCCTTTTGAAGTATAGCAAGCGCCAAACGTGATGGCAACCACATCACCATGCGCACAAACTCATTTTCAGTTTAACCCATACTACAGCACTTCCAAGACATATAAATGCTCTGTAAGGATGCGAATCATCACTTGTCCTCCAATACTGCTAGCGTTTTGTGTTTCTAAAAAAAAGTCATCGCCTAACAAACATTTTTTTTTGGATAACTGTATCATTATATAACATTTCAATGAACTGTACTACGAGATATCTATAATACTAAATGAAATATGAATAGAAATTACAAAGAAGTCATATTCCATTAGCTACCCGAATTGAAAATAATTATAGGTACAACACTAGCCGGCAAGATGATTATCGTAATCCACTAGTAATTTTGTTGGAAGAGTCTATACCTGGGCGATCGCTTGCCATCACCTTTAGCGCTTGCTATATACTGGTCTATATTTTAGGAGTTTTTGGTGTCCAAAATCAGAGCACACCTTGTGTAGAAATTCTATGATCATATAGTAATAGTTTGATGAAAGATTTTCAATATTTCTGCAAATCGAAAAGGTACGTTGATAATAGAATTAGGAAACTTTTACAGATCAATCCATACTACCGTAAAATATGCAACTTTGCTACAATTCAACCCTCTCTATCTCTTACTGTTTACTAGATCCCCATGCATACACTTTAATTTCAATAGAACTGCAATCAAGATTGAAAAAATCCTTTGGAAAATTGAAAATATTTTGATTGAACAATTATAAGTCCGTTTTTTATCGAATGAAAAATAGATACCTATTCACATTGAACACCATATACAATCGACCTGAAAAATCGTTGAAGACTTTAATTGTTTTGATAGCAATTTCTGCAAAAATATAAGACCAGCTATTCATCACAAAAATAATGAAGCTCTATTGATCACATAAATTGAAATTGTTACCGAAACGATTGCTGAAATGACAGTAAATGATCGAAAGAGGAAGCAGATTACTATGCAAAGCGAAGGATTATACCCATTGGGGGATCATGTACTGTATAATGGAGATTTACAAAAGCTATCAAAGTGTCCTTGTTGTGTTTGTGCACTGTGTTTCATATCGCGAAAATTTCAATTTCAATTATCCCATACAACTCGAAATGTTTATTCATCGTTTCGGTTATACAAGGGATGATATTATTGAACGTGATGCTTTTCAGTTAGTGAAAAGTACCTGCAAATGTTTTCGTTTGATGCAGTTTCTTTTTCGGAATAATCCAAAATAGTCTAAATGAATAACTAAACGAATATTAGAAAATTTATTTTCAATAAAGTTCATTTTCATTTGAAAATATCTAATTATTTACTTTTTTTGTTGATGCAGTTTTGAAAATATTCTATTCAATGTCAGTACTTTCGGTTTGAACCTTTGGCTACATGTACATTTGAAATGAAATAATTACTTCACGAAACGAAAAACTTTTTCAAATATCGTTCTACAATGAATATTATTTTCTTATTGATTTTTATCATTTATAGTTTTATTGTTATTCCATATATAAAATTATTCAACGAATTAAAAACATTATGATTACGAAAGTAAACAAACCCTTAATCAAATGGACATAATGGCAACTAAATATATCATTTTAGTGAAACAATTATTCACCAAATGAGACTCTACTGTGTTTTCAGAGGTAATACAGCTAACGGTATCAATTGTAAAGAAATATATTTTGAATTTCTGTATTTTTGTATTACTATTATTCCCAAATAACCTGGAAAAGATTCTAAACATTCGATCAACAGATTGTGATTATCAGTAACAATTTATATTATTCGAAAATCTCTTAACAACTGAAGGTGAATTGAACAACACTATTAACTCTGGTTGATAGTGATGAAAGTGATATTAACAGTATAATGATGTTTTGTAGGCCTTAGCTACTGGAAAAAACAGTTAACAAGACTGTTGCAATGAACCTCATAAAGGTGTTAAAAAAAAGAGGCCCTAGTGTTTTCTGGACCCCTGATAGATAAAATTGATTTCATTTTATCAGTTCTTTGATAATTTCTGTTATCAAAAGGAATATATACAATGAATGAGATTTTTTAAGAGACGGACATTTCATTGACACGGACTCTTCCAAATTCAATAAAAGAGTAAGAACTGCGGTTCTTACACCGTCCACAACGCTTACCGATTTCCAGAAATATCCAGTACAGGCAAGGTGTTCAAAAGCACTCGAGAACTGGAGCAAGTCAGAAATCAATTCAGTCATCTTTCACTGGTTTTTACTCTGAGCAAAAGTCCAACTTGTGAAATTTTTCCACGATGAAACTGGAAGTGCGGGTAACAAAAAGCCGACACGATATCTGGAGAGGCCTGTATACTGCATTCCACTTGCTTAGCAGTACCAGTAAGTACCTTAAGAAGACACGTCCAACTGATGGATTGAAATATCACTAAAGTTGAAACAAACAAAATTACTGAAATGAAACTGAATATACTCGTAGTATCTCAAATATGCCAAATCATCTCTGGCAGTGAGAGATTATTGTTACTCGAATGAAAATTGATCATACAATGTTCACACACCTATACCTCATTAAGAAAGAATAACCCATTCGCTGCAAATATATATCACTTGTACATCACTCTCAAGGTTGATGCGGTATTTCTGAAAAAAAGCTATATATTTTTTATTATATTTAAAAGGAGACTTCGAGTATCGTTTCTACCACTAACGGAATTTGGATTGAAAAATTATTGTGGTTAAATCATATCAAATTGTCAATATGGTATTTTCTTTAAAAAATTACTAAAAAGAATAATAACTGAAATTTGTGAGAGACTCATAATATTTTCTCAGATAACTCAATAATACACATCACTACAAATGAGTGATCTGTCGCCAGCACACTTTCTGTTTCATAAAAAATCCTACCCTATGAACTGCCAGGAGTATTATCAAAGTAATGAAAATATTTTCGGAAATCACTGCCCCATTTGTTATGTCTCCGACATCTGCAATGGTTAGTAATCATCATAAAGATGTAATGATATAATCACTATGGATCTGTCCTTCTGACAGAGAAGCCATAATAATAGAGGGCGCATATCCATTGTTGTCGGCTATTACGTGTGCATGTCTCATTGAGTCGGGGACAGAACACACAGAACACAGACTGCGGAACCCTCCATTCGAGGAGACACATAATAAAACTCCACGTTTACATAATGACTGTTACAATGCGTGTCATCAAGTCCGCTTGTTCATCGAGGAAGTCATTTTCCTCGGATATTGAGGATACACTTGACCCAATCGGGATTTATTGTTCCACGCTAGACGTCATTACCGAGAGACTAGAAGCGGTCTTTCGGAGAATAATGCCCGAGCTCTTTGTTCTATGAATACAACATTTCTTTTTTGTTCGAAAACGGCGTGTTTACTACTTGTTCTTTGAAGAGTGCATACATATTTTGTGGAAAATATGCTTCTGTCCAGTTTACCCCCAGTACATAACTTTATAGAAAGTGAAGTAATTTATTACCGTATTTTTTCGTGTTGAAAGTACAAAAACTGACGAAATTTTAAGGTTTTCCAAGATGTTCACGGTGGTACTGGTTTTCCAGTACCCCGAGTACTTTAACAATTTCTGAATAGGATTCTACTATGAAATTGATACAAAAACAGTTTACTACGTTCCCAGTTGAAAAAATTATATAGCCAATAAATTGGTTCACAGATCGGCTCTAGTTTCAAAGAGTAATGCAGATTTCTATGAAAAATTATAAATATATCAGTTTCTATGGAGGAGAATTGACCAAAATAGCTTTTTATTTATGAAATTGGTATGGGATTGATGGATATAATTATTAATTACGTGGTAGGATATCATCATGAAAAATCAAACTGTCTATGTTTTAAACGCCAAAGATGGACAAGATGGAGTTTATAAACTAAATTGTTCGGAGTGTAGTACTATTTGTGTGGGACAATGTGACAAATATCTTCCAGATAGAGACAAATTGCTCAAAACGATATGCTGAACATGGAAGGTCCTACAGACTAGATAAAAATGATTCAACATTTCAAACCATTCCTAGGATTGCAACCACAAGTTCTCGAATCTAAACGATACGGAAATTTTACACAATGCAAGCGAAAGGGTTGTAATGAATTATTTAGATTCCTTGGATATTCATAAGTTTAACATTGCTGATGTAACCTATTACATGATCAAATCGATCGACATTGTTACAGGTAAACAAAATTCAGGTACTCAATCAAGTACCCGTGTTATTACTAATAGTGGTGTTTAGATATATGGGGGCTAATATTATCAATTACTTCCTGTTCATTATATAGAATGAAACTGCTGTAACCTCAGTTACAAATACAAGTGGTAAAAACATAGAAACTCTTATTTCTCACAAATAACACTAGGAATTCTACATGGAAAGGTAGAACGCCTTCCAATAGAACAATTATACTAGCTCAGTAAATCACAAGACGAGTATTTTCAAAAATCACATTTAACTTTCAAAAACTTTCGTAGAAAAAGATATTACAAGGAATCACGGTGTATGAATTCAATGACCATTCGTAATGAGCAAAATGTCATAAAACCTCAGGTATTCATTTAGTAATCTTTAAAGGTAAATATTCACCTTAATATGACCGTATATAAACTTTTGAATACAAGTGATAAGCAGGTTTTATAATTACATATAATTACAGACTGAAAAGTTTCAAGGATTCGTTTAGACTTTTAGACATTTTTTCACCTATCGGATATCTATTGTTGTATCTGATACCAAGTTAGCAATGCTAATATCATTAGTATATCGATCAACAGGTTCACTTTGAAAATGACTCCATATTTTTTGGGAGTTATATTTTCAAGTCACTAGATAATACATAATACACTGCATAATACCTCAATGTTGAATAATGAGACCACACTTTTGCTCAGAAACTGATTTCTGAAATATGATTCAGTGGGACTTTTTCATTGAGGTGAGAAATACTAAATCATATAAAATCTAGTGTACAGGGAAAAATTCCATTGGGAAAAATGTATTCAAATGTTATTTTTCTACAAATGTCATTGTAGGACATACGTTGTTTCCCAAACTCTGTTCAAAATAGAACCATGGCATTATTTGGTTCATGGAGGAGAGACAAATAGCCTCAAAGGATATGTAGTAACACAAACATGCAAGTTTGCTTGGAAAAATTTTCATATATTATTCTTGAGGGCATTTGAAAACAGACATTGATTTTTTTACCCGCTTCTATATTATTCTTGAGGCTATTTGAAATCAGACATTGATATTTTCTGCTCGCACAAATCTCCAGAAGACTAACTCCTGCTCGCTCAAGAGCATGAAATATATACTCCATATATATCGCTACTATACTAACTTGGCATCTATTCACATCAGAAACATTAATTTGTCGTATTTTTTTCATGAGTATCAGGATATTTTGTTTGGCCCACGACGGCAGTTTATTACGCTTCGCTTAAAGTATGTTAGGATTTGTCACGTATAATGAATAACTTGCCACATTTGAAATGTATGGATGGTAACAAAACGTGTCTGCTCATAGAAAATTTCTGAGGAACAATATGGAGATTGGTGTAACAAGAAAATCCTCATAAAAACTCAGGTACTTATGACAATCTGAACACAGTTCAGAATTTTCATTAGTAAAATCATGTTGGTATTTGTGGGCAGAAATAAATGTGATTCGTTAATAGATTCTTATTAGTTAGGGACATTGAAATAATATCATTTCAAAAAGTTCAAAGTGACTCTCAAAGAAAGGATGTGTACCGAAGATCAAACAATGTTGAATTAGTTTTTATTATGTGGCCACAGTGTACTAATTGAAGAAAAATACGATTATATTTTCATATAACCGCTAGCACCAGAATTAGAATACTCTTCGCCCCAGGTGCTGAAGTAAACAGTTTACTTTATCCCCTGAAACATGATGGAAGGATATAATACCAATTATTCAACTTGATAAAATATATTTTATGTCGTCAGTATCAAGAAATATAATTTTGATTGACATCATTTTGATTCTTCATGCAATAATTTTTCCATTAATACTTCGAGCTCATTTTCTGGAATGGGCATAAATACGGATAGAAAATCTTATTCATGAAATTTCGTGGAATGTTCCTTTTTTTAAGTTTTCTCGTGTTTCTGAAGCATCTCTTATAATTACTAAATAAGAAATCTTCCATCGAATCTACTGACTTGAATTCAACTATTCGTAGGTCGGTACATCATCACCAAATTTCAATTTCGTACCTGCGAAGCTCGCTGACCAACATCATTTTCGTACTGCTAATTCCACTGACCTCAAAGTTGAAAAAACTAGACTGAAGAAAGCAAATGCTGTGCACAGAGCTAACTAATGCAGAGATGTTGATCTTCCACTTGTTTTATTCAATCGTACAAGACCAGGTTGTAAAATATAGACAATCACCCGGTTGTTACGTATGTTAGTCCAACGGTACCAGATACGTACGACTCGCTCGATAATTATATTTGTGTATAAATTAATTTCGTGCGCCGATAAAAGTACGGTCGTCTTCCGCATCAAGAGAGACATTGTCGATAGTTATTGTTACTAGTTTATAGATCACGGTGATCTGGTCAATGGTACGTTACGGTATATTACATTGCACAATTCTTGATGAGCAATTAAAACACATTTATTTCTTTGAGGGATGTTGATAATTTCTAGCTATGGCAGTTGACCGCGATCTATAGAACTTGTCAAAATAGTAACTGATTGGAAGAAACATTTTGCGCTATACATTATCACTTACAGTATGTAATGGACGAATAAATTCTAGCATAAATAAATGGATGTGTGCCCAAAATAATTCACGGACACGTAGATTAGTATTTTTAGTTGCCCACTTTTTTATTTTATATGCAACATCCGGTATATTATTTTTTTGGATTCTCCAGATCATTACAGATATATCATGTACAACGCCTATACACCCAAATATACTGTTTTGGAAATTTTTTCGCTTTTAGATTTATTGCAAAAATTACCATTTCAAAATGGAAACCCATATCTTTGAAGCAATTTGCTACAGCACACTAAATCATTAAAAATTAATTTTCTATTTCTTGATAATGGAAAACCAAAAATATTATTGTTGTTATAAGAGATGTTGCCAATGTTCCTCGCGAACATCTTGACAACATTCTAATCTGAAATCCTCAAATCGGCTAGGAAAATGTGTTGTTTGTTCAAATCTGTTTCTCCGTTAACTAGCTGAGTAGGAAGTTATAGTTTTTCATACAATATTTTTCACACAATGGCGTTGGATCAGTGGACCGTTTTAGTGTTTCTCACGATTCTATCTTCTACATCTACAGATTCGGAAATATTCAATTGAAGTTCTGCCAGACATTGATTCGGAAATGGGGTCATGTACCATCCTAATGAAACCATATCATATGCAAGTGAGGCTCGGAACCGGTCTGTAGGTTATTTTTTCAGATAATTTTAACATGGTTCTGCTACTGGATGAACGACAAACATCTGCGAGACTAATTATCGGTCGGATATAATTCAATATCCAGCGTGGTATTAGCTGACGAAGTACTTGTTTTCCGGCAGATATTTATCAGAACCTACTGTGTAGCTAGTTTAGAGAGATGAATATTTCAAACTTTCATTTTCTCATGGTTATTTTTTTCCAAATCCCAAGAATTGGTTTGAACAAAAGCGGTTGAGTCACATTTCTTGCAAAATCACTAAACGTATATTTTTTAATCGTTATCTTTCAGTATAGTTCCAAGGTGTACTTGTATCCCAAGAAATGCATATCAAATTTTTTTTCGATCTAAAAGTATGTATCTTTAAGAAAAGTGTAATTATATATTTATTGTCAAATCATGAGTTTGTGAAAAATATGACTTACGCTTGTTGTCCAAGATTCATCAACTTGGTCCTTCTTTTATCTAATTATGATTCAACAAGTCGACTCAGAAAAACTTCAAGAGTTATTTTCTCATGAATCTGATGCTGAGAATAACTGAGCAGTCATTAGTGGTCACGGTAGAGGTAACTGGTAACTGACAACAATTGTTCATTTAGAAGAACGACCTAATAATTGGACCCGCGTGTGCAGCAATTTCATTACAATGCAACGCAGAACGCTGCGATCTGGCCGAACCGGTAAAAAATATAAATTATGGCCGGTTAGATACAACAAAAGTGTATGTCGACTTTTAAAACTCGACAATTTACAAACATTAAAGCGGAAAATGTTAGTAATTCATAAAATGTACAAGAAATCCAATTATAATGTATTTTATTTGTGATCATTTATCAAAGTGACTTCCAGTATACGTATAAGGGCATAATCTAGGTGTGCTGTTGATAATATGAATGATTGGATGTCATTAAGGCTCTATTCAATCAATGGATGCTTTTGAATTGCATAACTTGAAGAAGAGTGGTCATTTTTCTGGAAAATTGATCCAGTTCACGAATAAAGAAAATATGTGCCGGGTTGAAATGTGATGTTAAGTGTTGAAACTTGTCAATGAAGCACGGATTAGTCTGTTAATAAAACATTACTACATTTACTTTCATTTCCAGAATTCTGTATGGGTCTTCTTCAAATGAAAGTACCCACTTTTTACCTTCCTTAGCTCATGGAGACTGAAGTCGAAGTCAGAGGCATTCATCATGTCTTGCATCGTGGTATCTTCAACACCTGTTGCAAGTGACACCTAATTCATCGGTATAAGACTGTCTAACAAGTATTTCATTAGCATCCCTGGAACTCGTACTCTATTAACATAGAATACACTTGAGATTCCTGATGTAATCGATTCTGAATATAGGAGTCATTAGTCGATCGACCCCTTCCGATTTTTTTTATTTATTCCAACACCGGCAGCAAGATCTTTTGGACGAACGAATGCAAAAAGTTCCATACGATTCGGGTGGCTGTTGCTTGATTACGTAAGCATCTTACCTGACAGGCAAATTTTACGAAAAATGAATCAAATAGTCTAAATAATAGCATCTCAGTACCCCCTGGATATAGTTTTTACGAAAGATCTTATCTAGTTGGAATCGGGATGATTCTGCAATATATATGACTGACGGACTGCGAAGAGCCTTGATGATCCCTAGGTGGCACGGGAAGTTATTAACATTGCTACTCAGGATAAGAGGCTAATAACCAATGTAATAGATGACGTTAACACCCAAGAAAAAAAATCATGGCTCACGTTTCTGAGGCAGCTGAATTACTTTGTCATGAGAATATTAAATATTATCCATCATCGATGGTAAAGTTTATTTTTCTACTTATACAGTACCTTTTGCCCAAGAATTACAAACTGAAAACGTGCTTAAATCCGTGTTACGTCCTTTTTATACACACGAATACTTATCGCAGTTGACCGAGTATTCAAACGGATTTATAAGAAGAGAGGAGTCCCTGGATGTAAAGGTAACCTGTTCCTCGATAGATGAGTATATCAGGGCGATTCCAATTATCCGTTGCGCTCAGAAATACTTGAGGGTACAACTGTAGCACCTCCGGTAACCGGATGCATAAGATTACCCATTTGTTTCATGTAGATTATCTTGAACTTTATGCCTCTGGAGGAAAGGATATCCATCAGTCCTCGGGGGTGGTGGAAGAGTACATGCATGCTATCGGAATAAAATTCAGGATAAGTAAATGTTCGAATGTCCATCTCAAAAGAGGACGATGCGGGGACTACGAAGAGGATGTGCAGCTCGTAGATGGAATATTCTACACCATTTGGAAGCCGGAGAGACGTATACTTACCTCGGGGTGAAACAACGCCACTCACAAGAGGGAACGGCAGTTGAAACTCTACAAGTTTCAACACAAACTCTGATAGATGTGTTTAACTGTCAGGGAAGAACAAAATCGCTGCTGTGAATATGCTTGCCGTTCCAATCTTACTCAACTTGTTTGGAGTAGTGAAATGGACCCGAAAGGAGCTGTATCAATTTGGCTGAGTTTGTTATTACAGTGGCTACAAATATCGATTAAAAAAACTAGAGGCCCGTATTTAAAGATAAATTTGATAATCTAATGAACGAAATCTCGCATTGCAAACTGGTTTATATCAGATGATAACAAATATGAAATAATATTGAAAGTGCCCTTGCCTTTTTGGTATCATTCGACATGGAGTCCGTAGAGCCCAAAAACGAAATGTGACAATTTTAGTTTTTGACGAGTATATCAAAAACAACCACTGATATTCTCGATCTGAAAAGAAAATATTGTAGTTCTCCAAAATAGACAACTTTTCTCCAATGTAACCGACTTTGTAGGTGATACCGTTTCTGAGATGGCAATTTGAAATGTTTCATGTAATAGGAAAAATTTAAATTATTTGAATTTAAATTATTTTGAATCAATAATTTTCATTTCTGTGTATCGATCAGCTCTATTGATGATTCACCTGTTACAAGCTCATTTGAATCTATTATTCATTTTCAGATACTTTACATGTATGTTTATTACCACATTACCACATATTATTTTTTTCATTCGGTATAAGGCGAACTTTCGCGATGATTTTCTTTCGTCATGACAAACTTCTCAATAGATTTCGCACGATGAATTTTATATTCCTACTGAACTTTCTCCAAAAGAAATATATAAGCGAATGAATTCAAATTGGTGTTTTCGAATCTTATATTTGTGTTTATTGTAGGGAAAATGTCATTATCGAATTGTAAAGACGGAAATAATAAGTATAAAGGCGTAGCACGAAAGAAAGCGGCGTTTCTGCAGATCCCGAAATGAAACAGAAATAATATAATGAAGCAAAGAAAATATTTATTTGAGAAATTAGATTTATGCCGCTTTGTAGCTACACAAATTGCTTCGGCACGGCCAATCGATAATGTCGGAGACTGCCATTTCAATAGGTATTCGCTGTTTTCATAAAAATGTATCATTGGGCTGCATCATAAATATATTATCTCTCTTTCTGGAAGAGAATTTTAATTTTCATTTCTTTTGCTACGGTTTCTTCATTATTCCAGTAAATTGGTATCGTCCTTTGATTTACTTTTTTGGCATTTGATATTTTGATATAACTCAAAACGTAAAATATATGTGGGAGGACAGAATGTGTATATTCAATTCATACTTCTACTTATACTTTCATTAAATAGGTACATTACCATATTATTTTTCCAATCAGATTGTTAGTATTTGATAACGCAATGAATAGTAACTAATAGAAAGCATTGCATTGTGAAAGACTCAATGTTTTTTGCTTTCTTCTTAGAATTTGTAAACTCTCATCATTTGAAAAATAAATAAAGCTGAATCAACGGAGAATTTGCTAAAGTGTAATAATAAGGGAATATATTCGAATTAGAGAAATAAAGTGTTAATTTTTGGAGTGTGATGAAAATCTTTTTCAGGTAGAAGAAGCTTTGGGTAATTATAAGTTATATTAGGATTGTTGAACTTCAGTAATTTTCAACGTCAATTTTATTGATATTTTGAATCATATCGTTCCAGTTCTAGCGTTATTCGTTCCAGTTATTCATGTTTATTTTCTCATAGAAATAATTAAACAATTATTTTTTCAACGCAGCAAATGTTTTTCTGTATAGGCATATTTATACGACAATATTCTACATAAAATTTTTTTTGAAAATTTCTCTCAAAGTCTAGTAATGAAAGATGTTTATCGAATCATCAGTTTGTATTGTATAGATCTTTGGATTTCAAATGTATATATTTTTTTATTTACTCTTATCTCAATCCAAGGAAATGATGATTCAACAAGCCCATGATTTTTTCTGAATTATTATCTTTATAATTAGTTCGGACTTTTATATGAAATGATTTGAAATCCCTGAAAGAATCTGTAAAAAATTAAAGAGGTTATCTGAAATATAACAATTATATTGAGCAAAAAAGACTCAAATTACAATGGGATAAAATACAAGCAGTAACCAAAAAAAATTGAACTATTAACACGAGATGAAAATTTAAAAATTATTTAAAAGAAATAAAAAAATTCAAAATTAAAAGATTCCAAACAAAGTTACTTCACGACGTTTTGATTGTTAGTATCCACAATCATCTTCGGGTAATAATAAAATTTTCATTTCTTGTTCTTTTTTTGGTTGTTGCCTGTATTTTGTTCCATTGTGATTAAATTTTATTTTTGCTTAGTATAATTGTTATATTTCAAATAATCTTTTCAATTTTTTACAGATTCTTTTAGGGATTTCAAGTCATTTTATATCATGTTAGACAATGGAAGTCCGAACTAATAAAATGCATCACGAAAGATTGTCAAACAAAGTCCGTCCATCATGGGACATTTTTCAATAAATCAAATACTTCAATTGACTTTGATGCATACTATATGATTTATATGAGGCTTTATCTTGTCTAATGAATGAATTGAGAACTGAATGAAAGATGTGAATGTTTTCCCGGTTACATTTGAGTATCTAATCTAATAATTCGAAAAGACGTTTTCAAACAATGTTGTAACTCATGAATGTACCCCAACTTAATTAACAATGGCTAAAATTAGCGACGGTCTCGAAGAAAATTAGAATAATGAACGTTTCACAATGGATGTTGTCCTATTATCTGCACCATGAATGAAAAATTAATCTGTCTTCCCAACCGAATTAGTTTGTTGGCTCAGACTATTTATACAAAGAATAAGTGTGTTGTCCTCTTTGTACCCAAGATGAAACGAGATCTTTTGTTGGTCCATTCCTGAAATGTTTTGTCTAGTGAACAATTAAACCGCGAACCTTTTCAAACGAAGAAGACATTCATTGTTGTCTACATGCACGTGTGATATAATCTTTCGTATTATTAGAATCTCTAAAATTCACAAAACACTGGCAGAATTACATTCCAATAAAAAATTTCCTAGTAGTGAAATTTTCATTGAATTTTCAGCACAACTACTGATGAAAAAACAATGTTCAATAGTCGGCAAAGTCGACTTTTCTCTGATGACAAAAAATCACGTGACGTTAACTTTCGTCTCTTGCGATGAAAATGTACAAAGATTACAATACTAGACCCATAGTTGTAGGATAAAGATTAATGTTGAAGGGATTCTATTGAATTGTTCGGCACAAACTTTCTTGTGCTTTGACCGAACATGCCATCCAACAAAACCGTTCAGTAAATTTTGATGATATTAAGATTATTGACGTCGACTGAAAATTATCCAAATACAGAGGTAAAATAATGTGCTTGCGAACGGTGATGCCAACTTTTATCATAACCAGGATTGCCAATTTTTTTTACTGTGGAATATGACAGAAATCGAATAGTGAGTAATATGAGTGAGTATTATGAGTAGTATTGAGAAATTGTCAGATTTTTGGGAAATAAAGTTTTTGGCTTTCTACTACTCCATCTTGATACAAAAAAAAGATAAGGTAATCTTCCAAAAAAAGGAAGGAAGTAATCAATTTGAAAATAAGTAACTCAATACATGGATGTGTAGATCATGCAAAGAAGTAACTTTCAGACACAACTGAAAGAAAGCCCTCCTGAAACAGATACTTTCATATAAACATTGAATTACACGAAAGAAAAAAATTCTTTCGAAACAAATACTTCTATATGAACACTGATTATACAGAAGATACTTTTCTCTACTCAGTTTGTATTTC